>SZWC01018642.1:8945-48681 GCA_023375785.1 Penium margaritaceum
CCCCCCCCCCCCCCCCCCCCCCCCCCAAATTGACAAAGTGTATCAGGCGGGTGTACCTGATAGATATGTCGAAATTTACACGAGTGTACACTAGACTAATGAAAAAAACCAATTTTCATCACGATACACGCCCCTCTACACTGACCCAATACAGTTTTAGCTTGGGAGGGAGGGAAGGGGTACCTAGTATTTAATGACTGTTTTGTCACATGTTCTCACCATTAGACGTGAACTGCTAGGTTACATCGACATCGTCCTTTTTGGTGACGTTTTGGTGATCAGCAACGTTGATGTGTGGTTATACCATCATCTTCAAATAAACAAGTGTATTTGTTTTTTGCTCCATCATACAAAGAATGATATACTAACCAGATACACACTCCTAACACACTCTAGCCTTTGGATCGAGGGGGCATTGAGCACCGGCTCTCCCCCCTCCCAGAAAGTAGACAAAGTGTATCAGGTGAGTGTATCTGATAGACTTTTTTCAATGTGCACCAGTGTACAACACACTGGTTGTAGCGGATCGGACAAAATCCTTGGCCGACTAGGCAAAACCGCGTATTTGGCCTAGTTGGCCAAGGATTCCGTCCAATCCGCTACATTGGTATCAGAGCTCCAGGGCTCGAATCCCATGTTGGGATTACCAGAGATGCCGAGGCGGTTCTCACTCCTATGGGTGGTTGGACGGGATGGCTTGGGGGTCGGAGACCCTCAAGCACCGCGATTTTGGCCTAGTCAGCAAAGGATTCCGTCCAGTCTGCTACACTAGTGAACAAAACCGTTGGTCATAATGATACATGCCCTGCTACATAGACCCAGTACACTTTTAGCTTTGGGGGGGCGGGGGGAGGGGGGGGGGGGTTCCCTAGTACATGGTGACCGTTTCATCAAATTCTCTCCCCACTAGACGCAAACTGCTAGGTTGCATAGACATCATCGATTATCAAAAATCAACGGTGTTGGTGAGTGGTTACACTATAGACTTTGACTACACAAGTGCATTTGTTTTGGGTCCATTGTACAAAAAATAATGCACTGACCAGCTACACACTCCCAATACACTCCAGCCTTGGTGGGGGGGATCAAGCGCCGGCTCTGCCCCCCCCCCCCCCCCCCCCCCCAGACAAGTGTTCAGAGCATATCTTGATAACATACTTGATAGAAAATTTCTTGACCATCACATGTCTTAAGTAACACTAAAGACACAACAAGTTCATGTACAATAGTACATCTTCAAAGTGAAACGCACTCTACGTCCTATATTCCTTTTTCTGTGGTTTATTTCTGGCAATGAGATTTAACTTCATATGTAGAACCTATTCAATACATTATGTGAACAGAAGATGAATACGTCCCAACGCAATTTTGTGGACAATACCAAAACAAAGATGTGTTATACCCTGATTGTGTTGTGTATGAAACGACCAAAATCAACTATACCTCTGCCAACAGGGATTAAGGAAGCGTCAAAGTCCACACCAAACACCTCAGAGAATCCCTTGGCCGTAAGACGGCCCTTGTACAATTCAATTGATCAATTTGGCCTCTCTCTCCTTTGAAACACCCAACGGGCTAACATGGCCTTACGACCAGGCGAGGGATTCACCGACTCATAAACCCCATGCTCCTCAATCGTAGCGAGTTCCTTGCGCATATCTTGATCCCAAAGACAGCGGAGATAGCTTGCCATTGCGCTAGTCCTCATGGAGCCAAACGTAGGCGATGCTGCCCCAGACGCGAGTGAGGTGGAGGTCAGAACAACGATTGCACCATCCTTAGCTGTAAATGAACAAATGGTGCTTCAATGGTAGAAAGTTGGTCAAGAGAAACTTAAGAAAACATATGTTAGATTAAACAAAAACAGAATAGACAAGTGCGTAGATCTAGTCTAACCTACATGTGTGAAACTGAGCGAGCAAGGATAACGGGTCAGAAAAATAGAGTAACTCCCCTACAATCTGCAATACAACAGCAAAATGGAACCCGACAGGCGTACATGCTCCTCGGTCGTCCGAATGACTGACCGAAAGCACCAGGTGCAAAAACAGAAACTCTTCTCCACTAGATCATGAATGAGTAAGAATAGTACCACCAAAAAAAGGGATCCTGGGAGGTGGTCACTGAGAATTCTCTACAGGGCATGTGAGGATGCGACGGCTGGTGCTGAGCATCCATCGAGTTTCCCAGCACACCAGCAATCCATGGTGAAAACTCCATAGGTCATTTTGACTTACGCATCAACAATGTCGTTACACTTGTAGAACTGACACAGGTGTGCAACGTGATGCTCAACAATCCATAATTGTACACCGCACTCTCAACCACTCTCAGTTAAGGGACAAAGCCTGAAAGAAGAAATGGACATCATAAACTTTTTTTCCATCAGTGCCTTGGTCAAGAAGTCAGCCCGCTGCATGTTTGTGCCAACCCAGACAATAGAGATCAAGTGTCACTCCATAAAATCACACACAAAGTGATGCTGAACAAGAATCTGCTTTTTGCGTACATGAAAAACACCATTGTTCTCTGTAATGGGAAGAGCACTCTAGTCGTCACATTGCAAAATGATGCAAGGGTGCAGACTGACACACCACACAGAAAAGACACAACAGCCACACCGCCTCGGAGCCCCAGCCCCCAGTGCAACATACTCAGTCCCTGATGAGCTACGTGCAATGTAGCCCTGCTTGCCGCTGCCCAATAACAGAGCCGTGCCAACGAGCATGGACATGTAGCTTGTCTAAGTGCGTACATGAGGGCTCCACGCCCAGTCATTACCTGTAAAGCCATCGACCACAACCAAACTGTGCCATTGAGAGCAGAGTCCAACCACTTACTACACCACTTGCATAGGCGCATGAAGGGCTCTTGCCCAAGGAAACGACAAAAACCATGCATGAGGTTGATGGTGAATGCAATGTCCGGTCGTATTGTAGTGGCTAAGTACATCGGGGAGAAAATGAGGCACAAGTAAACGAACACACTCATTGCCTCCCCAAGCTGTGCTGGATTATCTATCTTCAAAGCATCATCTCCGCTTCCTCACATCTCTAGTGTAATGTGCCTGGTTCAGTAAGAGTTTTTGTCACTGACGATCCAGTATGGACTCCATTGAAAAAAACCAACTGTACGACCAAGGTCTTTTTATCTTATAGGCCGCCTGAAAGGCTGCCTTTGCCTCCTACATGGCCTGCATGGAAGGAAACACAATTCAGAGGTTATCCACGTACACCAGGGTGGAGGTGAAGCTATCAGGAGTACGTCTAAAAAAGGAAAGGTTGGCAACACTCTACATGTACGCGTCATGTGTTAGTGATCTCCTCATTCTAACACCGAGGTCACAAATTCAAGCCGTACAAGGCCTTGTGCAAGTGCCAAGCCTTGTCACCAACCTCAGACCTTGATGGCCTGACCATGTAGATGTCCTCGTCTAGTTGCACATGAAGGAAGGTACTGTTCACATCCATCTAGTGCAGCTCCTCGTCATGGTGAGCAGCAACCCCAAACAGAGCGCAAGTAGTGGTCATGCGTCCACCAGTGCAAATGTGTAAGTGAAACAAACACCCTCAACCTGTAGGAACTCCTTGGCCATCACGCGAGCCTTGTACCAACGTAGTGTACCATCAGGCTTCACCTCCTTGCGAAAGACTTACTTTGCATGTATAGCCTTCTGCCTAGGCAAAAGGTTGACAAGCTCATACACTCCATGCTCACGAATGCCTTTCAGCTCATCCTCACGAACAGCGTGCCAAAACTATACAACCTGAGCCAAGAGTGCCTCCTTCAACGTGCCTGGATAAAGCGCCATCAAGGGAGAGCTCCGGGTGGCTAAGTCACATGCCTTCTAACTCGGCCCGACCACTACTAGGTCAGATGCAATACAACATTGCAATCGACTAAGACTCGTGACTGACAGGGCACAATGTGTGCAATTGAATGTAGTTTGCCTAGACTCTCAGCCCAATGGCCATTGTGCTAGGATTTTCATTCTGAACAGTACAAGCTAGATGTCTTGGTTCCGAGTCAGCAGTCCGCTGAGCCCTAGAGGCCAGTTGTTGGAGACAGCCACCAGGCTCGCCTAAATAGCCCGATGCTAAGGTGCTCACCTCCGGCTGCAGAGCAAGCTGTCAGACCACAGATGCAGGGGCTGTGGACTTGAAGGGAAGGTAGAGGGTGACGGAAAAACATAAACAGGTGTTGGATCAAAGTAAGGGGGAGCAGGTGCAGGCACATGAGTAGGTGTGAGTATGTATGTTGTCATTGGTGTGATGGATATGAGAGTGCCGGAAAGTGACAAAAATAGGTTGCTCGATAAAAATCATCTGGAATAACATTTCCATAAAGGATGTTTCAAAGGTTCCAACACATTTTACGGAACTTGATTTGGAGTCCTTTTGAGTGAGAGATGGATTTCCAAAGTTTGGAGATCATGGGTCGGGTTCAAGTGACGACCTGAGCACTTTGAGCTCAAAAGGCGGCAGGATTATTGGCCAAGACTGTTGAGAGTGGCCTTCAAAGAGAAAAGGTGGCTGGAGGACCTCCAAGAGACTTCAAGGAAGGTGCAGACAATGATTGTTGGTCGTCCAAGTGGTGTGAGACATAATTATCTTGTGTGATAAGGTGACTGCCGCTCATCCCGGTAGGCTAGGAGAGTGTGCTAGAGGGTAGACTTTGACAGAGTGTATCTAAGTGCTCCCTAGGCCAAATGAAACATATAAGGGCTTGTTACAAAGCTGTGACAATTCAATTTCTCATTCAAGAGTCGATTCTGACATTTCCATTCTTTGCAAACCTACAATTGCTTCCATGATATCTGTCTGTGCAACCTGCAACTCCCTCTCACAAGCAGTTGGTCCTGGCTAGGCGGCTCTTAGTGAGCCTGATCACCTCCTTGACGGATGCCCCAGTTTCCATTAGTAATATCAGAGCTACAACAAGGCTTTGTCTCATCTTTGAGGCATTCCTTGCACCCTGTTGTGTGAGAGAGTTGTTTTGGGGGCTGAACGTTGCACTACCATGGCGACATCCGATTCTCTGGTAGCCGGCGTCATCATCGCCAAGTTCGATGGCAAGAACTTCTTCAACTAGAGCAACAACATGAAGATGGTGCTCATGGAGAAATGTCTCTGGAGCCAGGTGGATGAGAAGGAGAAGGAACCAGTAGAAAGCTCCATCTCTCCTGGCGAGGCCCGTACCTATTCGTGAAAAGCGTGACCATGCCTTCCCAACCAACGACCTCCACCTCGCCAAACGGCAGCAACTCCTTGTCTGTGGCATCCTCACGCCAAATGAGGTTTGGAAAAAGCTTGAGTCCACTTATGCTTTCAAGTCAATCCTCATGAATATGTTGTTGCGTCGTCGCTTTCACACTGTGAAGATGGATGAGTCTTGATCCATGATTGACTATATCAACATGGTGAAGTCCCTATCTGACCAGCTTACTCCGATTGAGGATCCTATCAAGGAGTGTGTGCTCATGTTTACCATCCTTTCTGGCCTTCCTAGTAGGTACACTCCTCTCATTGTTGCCCTGGACCAGCGTGGAGTCAAGCCCTCCCTCAACGATGCGGAGGAAAGCCTACTGTTTGAGGAGGAGCGGGGCAAGGGAGAGGAGGGCGGAAGCGGACTGGACGTCGCTCTCATCTCAAACTCTGGTAATGGGGGTGGTGCTGCACCAACCAGGGGTAATGGCGGAGGAGGGAAGAAGAAGGGGAACTGCCACTACTGTAGGAAGCCGGGCCATTGGGCGTGCGAATCTCGGAAGAAGAAGGCAGACCTTGCGGCTAGAGTGGGAGTGGGAAAACATTCCGATGCTTCCGCAAACGCAGCAGATTGGGAGAGTGGATTCATGACAACCATCCGTGTCCTACACGTCTCCGACAACACCACCTTGTTTTGGATCATCGCCTCAGGAGCCACGCGGCACATGACGTGTCGCCGGGTGTGCTTCATATTCTACACCATCATTGAGCCTCGTCAAGTGTACATGGGTGATAATCATGTGTAAATGGCGGTTGAGGACGGTGAGATTTTGTTTTTTGCTTCCATTGAGGGTAAGCACATGGAACGTCATGAGAAGGGGGTGCTATGTGTTCTAGGGCTGGCAGCTAACCTCCTCTCTATCTCATCTCTCATCTTTGAAGGCATGCAGTTCGCTTTGAGAATAGTGGCTGCACCATCTCTGCCGGTGCAGGCCGTGTGCTTACAAAAGCAAACAATGAGGACGGTCTTTACCGCCTCTACGTGGCTTCAGAGAAGGAAGATGACTCAGCGTTGGTGGCAAGAGAGGGAAAACACGACATCGGCCTGTGGCACCGCCGGCTCGGTCACCTCGGCTTTGACACCATCATCTCCATGCAGCAAATGGTCCGTGGCCTGGAGCTCGAGGGGGTGAAGCAACCTGGTGCATTGGCTTATGAGAGCTGCATGGAAGGGAAGCAAGTCCACGCTCCTTTCTCAGGGGAAGGGAAGGGGGCGGCTGAGATTCTCTAACTCGTTCACTCTCATTTGTGCGGTGCTACACCATCACAGTCGCTGTCTGGTAAGTTGCACATTGTCACGTTCATTGATGAAAATTCCAGGAAGACATGGATGTCCATCTTGTCTGGCAAGGATGAGTACTTTGATGCTTTCAAGGTGTGGATTGCTGCTGCGCAGAATGAGAGTGGCAAGCGGTTGAAGGTGCTTCGCACCAATGGTGGAGTACCTCTCCAACGACTTCTGCACCTTCCTCAAGCATCGCGAGATCAAGCACGAGGTCACCCCACGTGGAACACCACAGCTGAACGGCGTGGCTGAACGAGCGAACCGCACACTCATAGAGCGTGTTTGCACCATGCTCCAAGATGCGGAGCTCCCACCAACCTTCTAGGTGAAACAGGTCAACACAACAGTGTACCTGAAAAACCAGAGTCCCGCGCGAGCCGTACCACTGATGACACCAGAGGAGGCGTGGACGGGATGCAAGCCAACAGTGACGCACCTGAATGTATTCGGGTGTGGCACATTTGTGTATGTGCCTACCGGCAGCCGTAACAAGCTAAACGAAAAGTCAGTGAAGGCCGCCTTCCTTGGCTACGACACCATGGGATACCGCCTCTACAACCTCGCTGGCCACAAGATCATCCGCAGCCATAACGTGGTCTTTCAAGAGGACGTGAAGGGCTGGACTTGGAACCTAAGTCTGTAGTTCCACTTGCTCCCGCACTTGTACCTGAAGTAGGAGAAGTTCCAATAGCAGAAGAGGACAGTGCGGAAGATGGCAGTGACAGCGGTAGCGACAAGGAGGTGGAGGGAGCTGAGAAGGAGAAGGAGCCAACAGCCAAATCTAATGAGGAGGAGCAACAAAGCAACATAGTGCAGCTGCCACGACAATCCTCATGCATCAACAAAGGTTCAAGGGATGATGGGGAGCCGATGACGTGATCCGAGTGCCTCGGAAGCAAACAGAGGCCACTGGAGGAGCTGGTGAACCTGTGCACCGTTCCACCACCAACAGAGTCGTCTGACCTCGAGCTTCTCTTCCTCGCAGTCACCGATGACCCAGCCACATTCGCTGAAGACATGCGTAGTGCCAAGGCAGCAGATTGGCGTACCGCAGCAGACGAGCAGTATGGTGCGCTCATGAAGAGCGGTACCTCGACCCTCGAGGAAGCTCCATGTGGCAGCCGGCTGATGGGGTACCGGTTGATCTTCAAACGCAAGCGTGGTGCGTATGGTAAGGTGCTCAGGTACAAAGCACGGTTGGTTGCAAAGGGGTATGCACAAACCGAGGGTGTGGATTACAATGAGATATTTGCACCTGACCCAAAGTTCCAATCCAACCGAGCAATCCTCGCTCTTGCTGCTGCTATGGACTGGGAGGTGCACCAAATAGATGTGACTTGTGCATTTCTAAATGGCGATCTCAAGGACGATGTGTACATGGAGCAGCTAGACGGGTATGTGGTGGAGGGAAAGGAGGATTTGGTGTGCAAGCTTTTGAAGGCCCTCTACGGCCTGAAGCAAACCCCGCAAGCATGGTACCACAAGATTGATGAGCATCTGGCTGGCCTTGGCTTTGTGCACAGTGAAGCTAACCATGGAGTCTATGGGCGCATGCAAGAGGCAAGCCAGGTCATCATCTTGCTCTATGTTGATGTTCTACTCATTTCATCTGACTCCAAGTCTCTCTTGGACGGTGTGAAGCAGTCCCTTGCTGCTAGGTTCAACATGAAAGACATGGGAGAGCTCGGTGACTACCTTGGTCTTTAGGTCAAGCGCAATCGGCAGCAGCAGACTTTGGAGTTGTCGCAGAGCATGTACGTGAGTGACATCATCAAGCGCTTCAACATGGCAGGAGCGCGCAAGGCCGCAACACCACTGGAAGCGAGAGCAAAGTTGTGCATGACGCAGACTCCTTGCGACATGCAAGAGAGCAGCTTTATGGAAGCAGCGCCGTACCAAGGAGCAGTTGGGAGGCTAATGTACACAGCACATGGCACGCGCCTTGACATCAGCCAAGAAGTAGGATTTCTCATCGAGTTTTGGACAAATCCGGGCGTGCCACATTGGGAGGCGGTCAAGCGCGTGCTTCGCTACCTTGACAGCAACAGCAGCCTTTGCCTCACCTTCAATGGCAACAATAGCCCCATCCTCATTGGCTACAGCGATGCAGATTGGGGAGTTGATCTGGATACAAGGAGGTCGACCATTGGGTTCGTGTTTGTACTCGGGGGAGGTGCAATCAGTTGGAGGAGCAAGAAGCAAGAGTGTGTTGCCCTCTCCTCCAATGAAGCTGAATACATCGCCTTGAGTGAAGCAGCAAAGGAAGCCGTGTGGCTGCGTGAGCTGCTGGCAAGCTTTGGACTGCAGCAGACCGCAGCGACTACAATCTAGTGTGACAACATGAGCGCCATTGCTCTGACAAAGAATGCCAAGTTTCACACCCGCACTAAGCACATTGACTTGGGATATCATTTCATCATTGAACTCGAAGCAAAGCAGGTGGTGCAGATCAAGTTCTCACCTTCAAGCATGATGCTGGTGGACTTCCTGACCAATTCACTGGTAGCGCACCGTTTTCAGCAGCTGAGGGGACAGTGTGGACCTGTGTGATTTTTATTCTCGCAAAGTGTGGGAATGTTGGATATGGAATACCAAAGAAAATGACCAAAGTGGGTTGCTTGATAAAAATCATCAGGTCATAAGAGAATAGAGGATGTTTTGCTTGTTCTGTAGCACTTTACGGAACTCAATTCGGAGTCCGTTTGAGGGAGATATGGATTTTCAAGGTTTGGTGGCAATGGGTCCAGTTCAAGTGACGGCTCCTGCACAACCAGCACCAATGACGGCCACAATCATTGGCCAGGGAGGTTTGGAGCGGCCTTCAAGGTAGAGAGGCAGCAGGAAGACCATTAGGGAGCTTCAAGGAAAGTCCCCACCAAGATTATTGGTTCTTCACATGACGGGGATGGTAACTCTCTTGTGTGAGAGTGTGATTGCCGCGCATCCCGCTAGGCTAGGAGTGTGCTAGGAGGTGAACTTTGACAGAGTGGTTCTTCCAGCTCCATGTGCCAAATGAGATGTACTTTGGCTTGTTAGAAAGCTATGCTAATTTTCTTTCTCACTCAAGAGTCAATATAGACATTCGCATTCTTTGCAAACCTACATTTGCTTCCGTAATTTCTGTCTGTGCAACTTGCAATTCTCTCTCACAAACAGGTGGTCCTGCCTAGGCGGCTCTTGGTGAGCCTGATCACCTCCCTGAGGGCTGCCCCAATTTCCATCAGTATGCACTGTACCCTCTTGCACCCTTGGAATGTTGCTTTGGGGGTTTCTCTATTCCCTCGCACATCCGTACCATTGGCTCATGGGGATGTGTTGTGATTTAAGCCGTCTGCGTCTGCTTGTACAGCTTTGTAAACCTGCTGTGGTATGCTAGCCTCAACTGGATGGTGTAGGTACGAACCGGCGGCAACGGCGACTGAAGGGAGGCTAGTGCACACCTTCCTGGGTCTGTGGAAGCAGAGGATCATCTTGGAGGAGCACGGGAAGAAGTGTGGCACAGTGGGAGTAAACTGTGCTTGTTCTTCAAGTGTCAACATACAAGACTATGTGTACATGATAACACATCCTAGGCGACCTGAGGTCGCCGAGCCGTGTGCAGCTCCGTACGGGCCTGGGATGAGCGTTATCTCCTCAGCATCACGTAGCTCATCTTCCCAGGTTTCCAATGCACCAAGGATTGCATCATTTCGCGAAAGAACGGCCGAGATATGGCCGTTTCCATGAACCACGGTAATCTGTTGCTGGTAGCACCACTAGCGGCGGTGACGGCCGCCCGAGGCGCCCTTTCTGGCAACAACACCTCGGGGTGCCATTCCAAAGCATCCTTGGCCCTCAATGATCCTTGATTCATTGACTAACTGGGACCTAAGGCGCGCTTCGGCTTTGTTGGGTCTTCCGATGGTCAGCCTTGGTCCTTGGGGATGAATTCCCGTCACCTGTTTTCCCCTTGGCCGGTCCAACCTTTGGCCGGGTTTAACTTCTTCAATTCTTCATGGATCGACCCCGTTCTTGGGTCAATCTCGCACAATTCTTCCTTTAGATTTCAAATCTACAGTCAGATTACACATTCAATAAAGCTACAAGCCGTGATGAGTACTGTTGGCACTGTCCGGCTTACACTACCCCCCACTTTAGGAGCGAGCCGTCCCGGTTCGTGCTTGGTACTCCTCGGGGTTGGCATTCACCCCGCCAACATTGAAGTTGCAGGCAGGCTCCTATGAGTTTTGGGCCACATCGTAGCCCTTCCACTTGACCAAGTACTCCCATCCACGACCACGATGATGGTGGTCAATGATGGCCTCAACATCAAACTCTTGCTCGCCCTCGATCACCTCCGGAAGGGGAGGCGCCAAACTGCGGCCAGGAAAATGCTCGGCCGGATCATGGTAGAGCTTGAGCTTGGAGATGTGGAACATGTCATGGATTGGCATGGAAGGCGGGAGAGCCAAATGTGCCACCTCGGGTGTCCGCATTTCGAGCACCTCGAACGGACCAAGTCACCGGGGTTTGAACTTGTCCGACTGGACCCCACGAAGCTTGACGTGCGCGCTGTTGAGAAGCACGAGGTCACCGACCTTGAGCGTTGCGTCTGCGCGTCGGTGGTCCGCTTGCACTTTCTTTTGTGCTTGCGCCTTTGCCAATGCGAGCCGCATTGCTGCCCAAATTTGCGTGAAGTCACGTGCGGTAGACTCCACCGAGGGCAAGTTGCTTACAACGTGCAAACTGAGGGGTATTGCAGGCACCATCCCGTTCACCACCTCAAATTGCGTCTTGCCGGTGGAGGCGGACGTGGCAGAGTTGTACGCCAGTTCAGATACCGGCAACTGTTGGTCCCACGCCGTCTCATCCGGATCACCCAGTTTACGGAGGAGCTGCTCCAGCGTCTGGTTCATTTGCTCCGTTTGCCCGTCAGTTTGGTGATGAAAACTGGTCGATAGCTGCACCTTGCTGCCGTACCGCTCCATCAGTTCTCGCCAAAACTTGCTTGTGAAACGCGGGTCACGGTCACTCACAATGGACCGCGGCATGCCATGGAGATGCACCATGCACTCGAGGAACAGCCGAGCCGTGCCTTCTGCACTCACCGTTTCATGTGTCGCAATAGAGTGCAACATCTTGCTGAAGCAATCCACCACCACCTACAGTGCATTGTGGCCTGCCGCTGCCGTGGGAAAACCCGTGATGAAATCCATGGGGATGTCTTGCCACGGTTGCTTGGGGATGGGCAAGGGTTGGAGGAGACCCGGGGTCTTCGTCTTTTGCGTCTTGTGGCGTTGGAACACGTCATAGCTCCAGCAGAATTCAGCCACCTCCGACAACATGGTGGGCCACCAAACGAAGCGAGCCACCGTCTTCAATGTCTTGTCGGCGGAGAAGTGACCGCTTGGGCCACTGTCATGGTACTCCTCCAAAATCAGCTGCCAATGTGCGGGTACCGCGAGAACCACCACCTGTTACGTATCGCGTCGTCGCTAGTACGGTGCCTCAAAGAAAAATCTCCAAGTGTCGAATTCGCCATGCGCCCCCTATCCCTCTGTGAAGAGCTTCACAAGGAACGCATCGTCGTGGATGGTGAGAGACGCGACCCGCATCATCAGGTCTGGTTGCCGTGAGAGTGCATCGGCTGGATTGATGCGACCAGGCCGGTAAACGATCTCGTAGTCCAAGTGCAACTGGAGGCACTCCACCCAACGCACTTGCCGTCAGCTCACGTCTGATTGCGTCTTGAAGTAATTCAACGTGTGGTGGTCGGTGTAGACCATGCATTTCTGCCCCTTGAGGTAGCACAGCCAGTTCTTGAAGGCTACGACCACGGCGAGCATCTCCTTGTCATGGGTGGCGTAGTTCAGCTCCGCCCCGCGCAACTTGCACGAGTAGTAGGCGACCGGCTGCGACCCGTTGCCAAAGTCCTGTAAAAGGATCCCACAAATGGCCAGGTCCGATGCATCTGTCACCATTTCAAACTCACGGCCACTGTCGGCCAAGTGCAATGCTAGCGCAGAGGTCAGAGCCCTTTTGAGATTCTCAAAGGATTCTTGTTTGCTAATTCCTTAACTCCACTCTCGATCCTTACAAGTGAGATTGGAGAGTGGCACTGACACTCCCGCATAGCCAAGGATAAACCTATGGTAGAAGTTGCAAAAACCAAGGAACACTTGCACATCGTGCACACTATGCAACTTTGGCCACTCTTGCACGGCCGATACCTTGCACGGGTCCCATGGCAATCTGTCCATTGCCAATTACGTGTCCAAGGAATTCAACTTTCCCCACCGCAAACTCACACTTAGATAGTTTTGCAAAAAACATTCTCCATCCTCAAAATCTTGAGGACCTTCTTCACATGCTCCTCAGGTTCCTCTGCCTTCATGCAATACACCAAGATGTTATCAAGGTGAACCAAAATGAAGTCATCTAAGCACTGCCTGAAGATGTTGTACATCACCGCCATGAAGGTGGCCGTCACATTGGTCAACCCGAAAGGCATTACGAGGAACTCGTAGTGTCCATAGCGGGTGTAGAAGGCCGTCTTTTCCACATCATCTGCTGCGATGTGGATCCGGCGGTAGCCGGAACAAAGGTCGATATTTGTGAAGAGCTAAATGGAGCTGATCGAAGAGCTCCTCGGCTCGTAGAAGCGGGTACTGGTTCTTGATGGTCAACTTGTTCAACGTCCGGTAGTCCACGCACATGCGCATCTCCCCCGTCTTTTTCTACACAAACAAGGTAGGTGCACCATAAGGAGACGAGGATGGACGGATGAGGCCCTGCTCCGTCATCGCAGTCAGCTCCTTCTTGAGCTTTTGCAACTGCGCTTCATGCGGTACGTTGCACAAACAGGCGGGCGCGCTCCCGGTTTGAGGTCGATGCAATGATCCACGTCCCGCTTTGGTGGTAGACCCATCGGGAGGGTATCAAGGAACACATCCTCGAACTCCGTACACACCTTCCAAAGCCCCTTGGGCATCGCGGCAAACTTGCCTTGGGCCCCCGGCTGCTCAAGAGTTGCCTCATGCGCCACAGCAGGTGCCACATCCTCTGGTTTGTCGAAATCGTCCTCCACGTCTCGCACGAACGCCAAAAAAATCTGCTCCTTTCTTTGAATTGCATACTTGAGGTGCACCAAGTTCAGCATCAACGGCATCGATTCCTCCTTGCGAGGTACTGACTGCTGCGACGCTTCCTCCTCATAAGTCTCCTCCGTGATCTCTTCCTTGGACCACGTAGGCAGGGGATACTCCCTGTCTCCGAGCTTGACTCAGACTGTGCGCGCCTCCCAATTCATGATGGGGTTGTACTTGTGGAGGAAGTCACGACCGAGGATCACATCGTAATCCTTCGTCGGGCACACCCGATACACGGTCGTTATGCAAAGCTTCCCCACACGAATGGAGAGGGGACGGGCCAGGTAACCCACTTCAATCGTGCCGTCCACTTGGTTAGCGGTCCGCTTCTTGTTCGTGAGAGCAAGGCCCCACTTCCGAGCACACTCTATGCTCACAAAACTGTGGCTTGCGCCACAATCCAGCACACTCCCCACCTTCCCCGCGACGCATTTCACTCGCGCCTCCAAGAGAATTACGGGCTGCTCGTTCTCATACCTTGCGTCCCATGCCTTGACCTCAAAAACCCTCTTAATTGCCGCAAGGCGTTCGGGGAGGTGGTCGACTTGCGGTTTGGGCTGAGAGGAGCCATGAGTAACGCCATCTACTCCCGCCTCTCCTCGTTTCCCGACTCCTTTGTTGCTTTCTCTGCTTCCTTTGTGGCTTGCTTCCCCTTCCCTTGCCGCTTACCCTTGACGTTGCCCTTCTTTGGACTTCAATAGTCGTGCACAATGTGGCTAGGCTTATCACAGTTGTAACACTTGGGCGTGTCGTTGCTCTCGGCCCGCTTGCCGTAACCACCACCAAAAGAGTTATGGATGTTTGCATGAGCCCGTTGCACGCGTGAGTCGTACTGCTCTGCTGCTGCGATCATCCTTGGCAAGTTGTCATTCATGTCGTGCATCACCGTCACAGCACAGGCGTCGTTCTTGAGGCAATTGCTATAGTGGAAGCACAATTCATGCAAGTTGAAGCCACAGTTAGCGACGATCTCACGGAACTTGCGGGGACACCAGCTCGGCAAAGCCGACGCAGCTTGGCACACGCGTTGTTCCTCACGTCTTCCACAGTGAAGTTCTTGATGAACGACTGCGTGAACTCCTTCCACGAGGTGGGCCATTTCAGGGTAGGATCGCCATTGTTGCACGTTGGAGCCGATGGGATTGAGATTCCGGTTGCGGCCGCAATGCTGGTGACCATTGCTGCTCCACTACTGTGTGGATTGGAATGCATCACATTGGCCCACCAATCCAACGATGCCCCTCTCACCAGGGTCACGGCATAGTCGCGACGTGCCTTGTACCTTGAGGCATCCACGCCGATGACGGTGAAGTACAGCACTCGTCCAAGTATCTAAGTGTACGGAGCTGGCCCATCCTTCTTCAATGGATTTAACGGCTTCGACTTGGGCGGGCTCGTGACGCCTACCGCAGCTACGTTTGCGGTGGCAACTGCCACTGGTGTTGTCACTGGACACTTCGCGAGCTCTTGATTGAGGTACGTGTTTTGCTTCTCCAATAGGTCCATCTTAGCCTGCATGTCAGCGAGAAAATTCTGCAGCACTGTGGCTGCTGTTACTTTGCCTTACGCGTCAAACGCCGCAGCCAATGAGGGCGAGCCAGATGAACTCATCTCTGCGTCCGGTGCAAATTCTTCCTCAACGGGTCCTCTCGTTACCGCCTTGTCACCGTAGTGCGTGGTTGGCCTTGGGCACAGATCCACCACAGAGACCAGATGCGTACTAGTCTATAATGACCAGGAGAGGTTGCCACGTAGATGATTGTGCCCCTAAGCCAAGGGTGGCTGTGATACCAAGTGTAAACCGGGCGCGGTGTGCTAGCCTCAACCGGATGGTGTAGGCACCAACCGTCGGCAACGGTGACCAAAGGGAGGCCGATGCACACCTTCCCGGGTCTGCAAAAGCGTGAGGTTATCTTGGGGGAGCATGGGAACACGTGTGGCATAATGGGAGTAAACTGTACTTGTTCTTCAAGTGTCAACATACAAGACTATATGTACATGATGACACATCCTAGGCGACTCGAGGTCGCCAATCCGTGTGAAAAATTGTACAGGCCTAGGATGAGTGTTATTGCCTCAGCATCACGTAGCTCATCTTCCCAGCTTTCCAACGCACCAAGAAGCGCATCATTTTGTAAAGGAATGGTCGAGATATGGCCATTTCCATGAACCACGACAATGTGCCGCTGGTAGCACCACTAGCGGCGGTGACGGCCGCCCGTAGCGCCCTTTCTGGAAACAACACCTCAGGGCGCCATTCCGAAGCACCCTTGGCTCTGAATGATCCTTCATTTATTGACTAACCAGACCCTAAGGTGCGCTTCAGCTTGGGGATGAATTCCCGTCACTTGTTTTCCCCTCGGCCGGTCCAACCTTTGGCCGGACGTAACTTCCTCAATTCTTGATGGATCGACCCCGTTCTTGGATCCATTTCGCATGGTTTTTCCTGTGAATTCCAAATCCACAGTTGTATTGCACATTCAAGGAAGCATCAAGCCATGATGAGTGCCGTTGGCACTGTCCGGCTTACAATCTTACTATGACCACTGGGTTGTGTCCATGGTAGTCAAGATCCCTGATGTACCGAGGGGGTGGTGGCTCTATCCACCAAAAACTGGTACTGTTGGTTTGTGTAGCTTCCACCCTTCACGAGCCACGAACGTGGTTACTATCTGTACACCTTGTACTGGTGTTATGGAACAGCAGTACTGGAGAGCACGACAACATGGTGAGGGCTAGGAGACGTCTTCAGCACCTATGACATGACCAGTGTGACACAGTTGCTGTGTCCCGGCAGCCTGATCGGCATGTGTAGCGATGCAGGAATAATCTTGTTGGACTGGCCACCCTTGCTTGTTTTCATGTTTTTCTTGCGTGTCATGTCTTGGTGGTGCAAACCGGCCTTGTGTGGGTCCGTTGCGTAGAGCTAGTCATTTTGCACTTTGTATAGTACAAACGGCACAAGATTACGACCTTGGATGAGTTATGGCCAAAATTGTGGTTTCGAGCCAGTTTGAGTAGGTAGAAAGAAATCGGTGGCCTCTAGAGACTCTAGGCGGCCAGGAGATATCAAAGTGGATTACTGCTCTTTTGCTATTCCCTTTGCAACTATATTCAATTTGAGCTTCTTGGCACTTTGTACATATTCTGACCAAGACCCTTGTAGTTTCCTGCATGACTTGTGACTATCATCACACACTGACTTAGCGCCGACACCTAGTTAAGTAACACGCGGTTTGGAAGATTCCAAGAAGTTTTTCATAGTATCAGAGCGTATGATCCATAGCTCTTTGTACCGTATAGCAGAGATTCAGCAACAGTAGGAGTGAGTGGCAGCAGTGATGGGCACATAGAGGAGCAGCACCAGGTCCTGGGAGGACCCACCATGACTATGATGTAGCGGAGATAGCTGCAGAAACAACATGCAACATTGGCAGCAACTGCAATGGTCGTCTAAGCCACATCGGCAGTAGCAGCCGTAGCAGCAGCAGTAGTGGCAACCAGTTGTAGCAGCCACATTAGTAGGAAGCAATTGTAATTCTTGTAGAGACAGCAACAGTAGGAGCAACGACGGCAAGCAACTCTAGCAGTAGTGGTGGCGGCCAACAGCCGCAGCAATAGTAGGAGAAGTACCAGCAGCGGTGGTGAGCAGCTGCAGCATCAATGGCACAGGGCAGCAGCCATAGCAGCAGCCATTGCAGCATCGGTGGTGATAAGCAGCTACAGCAACAAGAGCGACGGGCGACAACCGTAGCAGCAACATCAACAGAGGCGGCGAGTTGCTATTGTAGCAAGGCCAACGGACAACAGCTTCAGCTACAACAACGGCAGCAAGCAGCTACAGCACAAGCAACAGAGCGTAGTAGCCACAACAGCAGCCACAACAACAATATCAAAGGCGAGAGGTTGCACTGGCAATGGCGACGAACAGTAGTTGCAGCAGAAGTAGCAGTAGCTTGCGTAGCAGGAGTAGCAAGACGTAGCAGTAGACTCAGCACCAAAAGCAACAGCATGCAATAACAGTAGTACATAGTAGCAACAACTATAATGGCACCTCGTCGCTTGCGCTTCAGCATTGGCAGTAGCAGCAAACACAAGAGCAGGCGTAGAAACTGCGGGAGCAGTTGCGGCTGGCCCCGTTGCAATAGTAGGAAGCTATTGCACAGCTTCCTTCTACAACATGCTCGCCCATGAGGACGCCGGGGGCCGTTGAGGAGCCTTCCCACAGGAAAGCTTGCCAATCGTCGAGCGAGCTTGCTTGAGGCAAGTATCGAACCAGACAACAAAAAAGAAACCGACAAGGGGGGTCCACGAGTGGAGCACTCGAGAAAAACCGCGGGTCGGGGTACCCCTCTGGCACCACATTGATCGCTGATTAAAAAAAAGAAATAACAAATAGGGAGCTAGAGGCACCGAAGGACGGGAGTACACGAGTAAAAGGGGCAACATAAGAAACAATAAGAGAAGGATCCTCTAGAAATCACAATGGCATTCTGTGTATACAATTCCAAAAAAGGGGACGGTGACCGCAGCAGCAGCAGCAAGAATCGCGTAAGATGTAGTTTTAGCAGCACGAGCAAAGAGGTGGCCTGGGGTCACAACAATCGGTTGGTGACGGCCACTGGTGCAGTTCCAGCAATGGCAATTACAACGGCACCACCAATAGCGTTACCAGCTACAAGAAGTGTGGTGCGGACCACCACCGTTGGTATTGACGGTGGCCGTAGGTAGCACCAAAAGCAGCAGCAGCACCGAAGGCAACTTGAGGTCGCACATAGCGTTAACCGCGTAATCCCAACATAACGATTGTGTAGTAGTCACACAACACTGCACCACCAAGGTGGTGGTGTCGGTCCTCGTAACAGCGTCGCGGCACGTCCGAGAGACTGTGGTTTTATCACCCATCTCCCCACTTGACCTTGTACTAGGAGGTGCAAGTGCCTTGTACACTCACCAACACTAAGCTCCGGAGCTGAGCACACTGGCATGGTAGGGAGAACAGCCGATGCCGTGGTTGGCACCGGCACTGCATGCGTGGTAGGAGTCGTGTCCATTGTGGCAGTAGCAGCCGTGGTACACGCCTCAGTCGTCCAACTGCTTTGTCTGCTAATACTGTGATGACGGGCACTATGGATGGCACTAATGTTGCCAGCGCCCTACAGGGTGGTAGACGTCCTGGATACGGTCCCGCCCTTCTTCTTCACCATCTGACTCAAAGACGTTATAAGCCAAAACTGTGGCACCCTTAAGTGGAGCTATGGCGGTGTTGTACGCCGAGCACCAAGATCTAAAGCGCATGGTGCAACAGCTCACGGACCATGTGGTCTTTGAGTGGGCCGTTGCCACCATGCTACTGTAGATAGCCCCACCTTCCTCCTTGCCTTCCTCACCTCAGAACGTTTCATTATCTGATGGTGCCACGCTTCCCAACCTCAGCTCCATATCTGACGGCCTCCTCTCTGTCTTGGAGTCAGTTGGATTCATCTCGATCTCTGACCCATCCACTTTTGTGATAGTCCCTTCAGCTTGCGCTCGTCGTGCGCGCACTTGGCACACAAGGCATCAGACTGCACATTGGCTAGACCTTCCCGGGAGGCGAGAGCAGCAAGAGTAGTGGCAGAAGTTACCATAGAGCTAACTCTCTTATCCTCAGTTGCAAGGCTGGTGCGAAAACCCTTCGTAGCTTCTGCCAATGTGCCGGTCGAGGGGAGGATGGAATGTCTGCTGACGTCCATTGGAGAGTGCATGAAAATGCAATGGACATCCCAGTTGTGGTGGAGGACTGTTCATCCGATGAAGAGTGGTCCGAAGCTAAGTCAACAACCGAGATTGAGTTAGAGATTGCACCGGACATGGCAGAGGCCTCTTCTAGAGAGGCAACAAAGACCATTGATGACCTGGCGACAGTCGGGGCGATAGTACAACTATGGAGGTGAAAGGGGTTGCAGTAGAGACACCCCCTTCGTCCCCAGTCGTAGGGTTTGTGCACCACCCCCTCCTGGGTTTTTTCATTACGTTGACCGGTGGACGGATGTGGTGGTTTCTGTGGCTTCCACCCGTCACAAGCGACGACCGTGGCGATTATCCATATACCCCGCACTAGTGGTATGGAGCAGCAGTACTGGAGAGCACTGTGATATGATCCCTATTACGGATGCAGCTGGCACCAGAGCACCGACGAGTAGCGGCTCCATGCACCACCAGCTGCCAGAAAGCTGCCGAGACATCCCGTATGCTTGCTTGGATCCTCTATAATCTCTTACAAATGCTACATTTTTCTCTGTGGATTGGCTTGCTAGCGTGATCTACATGTTTTGCATCGTCTGCCCACCGATCCATGCCGCACTTGTGCGTGTGACCAGTTGTAGCGTTTGGCTCAAGATTCTGCGTCTCTAGGCTCAGACAGTGATGTGTTACCTGTGCGTAGGTTTATGGCCTGAACAGTGGTTTTGGGCCGGTTTAAGACAATGTGATATTGCTTGTGCATCACTTGCCGTGAGCCGTGGCAAGTGTTTATGGTGAGTTCTTTTCAGTTGTCATTTCTCTCTGCATGTGTTCCATTTATGGAAGCACACTTGACACTGTTTGTGTTGCCTAGCCAAACCCTTGCCGTTTTGCATCCCACCTGTGGCGGCGCCGTGAGTTGACTGAACACTGACGCCTAGCAGCAGTACTGGGGAACACTGACACGCAGCGACGGTGGTAACTTGTAGCACCGACGATAGCAGCATGCACCAGCGGCGGCATCAGCATTCGCAAGCTGCACCAATCGCGGATGCAGTAACAACAGCAAGCAAAAGCTGTAGTAGCAGCCGCGATAGGCAGCAGACACTTGCATTCTCTGCAAACCTACATTTGCTTCCGTAATTTCTGTCGGTGCAACCAGCAACCCCCTCTTACAAACAGTTTGTCTTGCCTAGGTGGCTCTTAGTGAGCCTGATCACCTCCCCAAGGGCTGCCCCAGTTTCCATCAGTGGTATCAGAGCTAGAACAAGGCCTTGTCTCATCCTTGAGACATTCCTTGCACCCTGTTGTTTGAGAGAGCCGTTTGTCGGCTGAACGTTGCACTACCATGGCGCCATTCGCTTCTGTGGTGGCCGGTGTCAACATCACCAAGTTCGAAGGCAAGAACTTCTTCAACTGAAGCAACAACATGAAGATAGTGCGGATGGAGAAGGGTCTCTGGAGCCAAGTGGATGAGAAGGAGAAGGAACCAGAAGAAAACTCCCTCTCCCCTGTCAAGGCCCGTACTTACCGCGAGAAGCGTGACATCGCCCTCGCCACCATCTACCTCCACCTTGCCGAACGACAGCAACTCCTCATCCGTGGCATCCTCACACCAAAGGAGGTTTGGAAAAATCTTGAGTCCACTTATTCTTCCAAGTCAATACTCATGAATATGCAGCTGCGTCGTCACTTTCACACAATGAAGATGGATGAGTCCATATCCATGATTCATAACATCAAAATGGTGAAGTCTCTCTCTGACCAGCTTGCTGCGATTGAGGACCATGTCAAGGAGCGTGTGCTCATGCTAACAATCATTTCTGGTCTTCGTAGCACCTAAACTCCTCTCATTCTTGCCCATGACCACCGTGGCGACAAGCTCTCCCTCAATGATGTGAAGGAGAGCCTACTTTTCTAGGAGGAGCGGCGCAAGGGAGAAGAGGGCGGAAGCTCACTAGACGTCACTCTCATCACCAACTCTAGTCATGGGGGTGGTGCTGCACCAACCACGGGCAACGGCGGAGGAGGGAAGAAGAAGGGGAACTGCCACTACTGAAAGAAGCCGGGCCATTGGACGCGCGAATGCCGGAAGAAGGAGGCGGGCCTTGCGCCTAGAGTGGGAGCAAGAAAACAGTCTGACACGAACGCCGCAGATTTGGTGAATGAATTCGTGACAACCATCCGAGTCCTACACGTCTCCGACAACACCGCCCTGTTCTGGATCAACTCGGGAGCCACGTGGCATGTGGCGTGTCGCCGGGAGTGGTTCGTTGTCTACACTGTCATTGAGCCTCGTTGGGTGTACATGGGGGACAACCATGTACAAATGGCGGTTGGGGAGGGTGGGATTGTGTTTTGTGCTTCCGTTGAGGGTAAGCACATGGAACATTGTGTGAAGGGGGTGCTCCATGTTCCGGAGCTGGCAGCTAACCTCCTCTCTATCTCATCTTCCATCTTCGAAGGCATGCAGGTTTGCTTTGAGAATGGTGGTTGCACCATCTCTACCCGTGCAGGCCATGTGCTTGCAAAAGCAAACAAGGAGGACGGTCTTTACCGCCTCTACGTGGCGTCGGAGAAGGAAGCTGACTCAGCATTAGCGGCGAGAGAGGGAAAACACGACATCAGCCTGTGGCACTGCCGGCTCCGTCACCTCGCCTTTGGCGCCATCATCTCCATGCAGCACATGGTCCGCGACCTGGAGCTCAAGGGGGTGAAGCGGCCTGGTGCATCGGCTTGTGAGAGCTGCATTGAAGGGAAGCAAACCCGCGCTTCTTTTACCGGGGAAGGGAAGGGGGTGACTGAGCTTCCCTCACTCGTTCACTGTGATTTGTGCGGTCACATGCCATCACAGTCCTTGTCCGGCAAGTTGTACTTTGTCACGTTCATTGATGACAAGTCAAGGAAGACGTGGGTGTCCTTCCTGGCTGGCAAGGATGATTTTTTTTATGCTTTCAAGGTGTGGATTGCTGTTGCAGAGAATGAGAGTGGCAGGCGGTTGGAGGTGCTTTGCACCAACGGTAGAGGAGAGTACCTCTCCAACGAATTCTGCACCTTCCTCAAGTGTTGCGGGATCAGGCACAAGGTCATTCCACCTGGAACACCGCAGCTGAACGACGTGGCTAAACGCGCAAACAGCAGGCTAATGGAGCATGTTCCGAACATGCTCAAAGACGCGGAGCTCCTGCCAACCTTTTGGGTAGAAGCGGTCAACATTGCCATGTACCTGAAAAACTGGAGTCCCGCGCGTGTCGTGCCACTGATGACACCGGAGGAGGTGTGGACAGGTCGCAAGCCAACGGTGACGCACCTGAAAGTCTTCAGGTGTGGTGCATTTGTGCACGTGTCTGCTGGCAACCGCAACAAGCTGGACGCAAATTCGGTGAAGGCGGCCTTCCTCGGGTATGACACCATGGGATACCACCTTTACAACCTCGCTGCTCGCAAGATCATCCGCAGTCGTGACGTCCTCTTTCAAGAGGACGTGAAGGGCTGGACTTGGAGCCCTATGACTGCTGTTCCACTTGCTCCAACACCTGTTCTTGAAGTGGGAGAAGCTCCGGTAGCAGAAGAGGACAGTGCGGACGATGGCGGTGATAGCGGTAACGACAAGGAGGTGGAGGGAGCTGAGAAGGAGAAAGAGCCAGCAGCTGAATCAGATGAAGAGGAGCAACAAAACAACATACAGCAGCTGTCACGATGGTCCGCATGCATCGACAAAGGTGCAAATGACAGTGGGGAGCCGTTGAGGCGATCCGAACACCTTGCAAGCAAACAGAGAGGATTAGAGGAGCTGGTGAACCTGTGCACCGTTCCACCACCAACGGAGTCATCTGATCTCAAGCTTCTCTTCCTCACAGTCACTGATGACCCTGCCACATTCGTTGAAGCCATGCGTAGTACCGAGGCGGTAGATTGGCGTGTCCCAGCAGACAAGGAGTAAGGTGCGCTCATGAAGAACGGCACCTGGATCCTCGAGGAAGCTCCACGTGGCAGCCGGGTGATCGGATGCCGGTGGATCTTCAGGCGTAAGCGTGGTGCGGATGGTAAGGTACTCATGTACAAAGCACGGCTGGTTACAAAGGGGTATGCACCGACTGAGGGTGTGGATTACAATGAGACATTTGCACCTGTCACAAAGTTCCCATCCATCCGAGCGATCCTCGCACTTGCTGCTGCTATAGACTGGGAGGTCCACCAAATGGATGTAACTTGTGCATTTCTAAATGGTGACCTCGAGGAGGATGTGTACATGGAGCACCCAAAGGGGTATGTAGTGGAGGGAAAAGAGGATTTGGTGTGCAAGCTTGTGAAGGCCCTCTACGGCCCGAAGCAAGCCCCGCGAGCATGGTACCACAAGATGGATGAGCAGTTGTCTGGCCTTGGCCTTGTGCACAGTGAAGCAAACCATGATGTCTATGGGCGCACACAAGAGGCTAGCCAGATCATAATGATCTGGCTGGCCTTGATGATGTGGTCATTGCATCTGAATCCAAGTCTCTTTTGGACAATGTGAAGCAGTCTCTTGCTGCCAGGTTTGACATGAAGGACATGGGAGAGCTGAGTTACTACCTTGGCCTTCACGTCAAGCGTGACCGGCAGCAGCAGATTTTGGAGTTGTCGCCGAGCACGTACGTGAATGACATCGTTAAGCGCTTCAACATGGCAAGAGCGCGCATGACTACTACACCACTGGAAGTGGAAGCAAAGCTGAGCATGACGCAGACTCCCCACGGCAAGCAAGAGAGCAGCCGCATGGAAGCAGTGCCGTACCAAGCAGCAATTGGGAGCCTCATGTATGCAACAATCGGCACGTGCCTTGACATCAGCCAAGCAGAGGGAGTTCTCAGCAAGTTTTGCGCGAATCCGGGTGTGCCGCATTGGGAGGCGGTTAAGCGGGTATTGCGCTACCGGGACAGCAGTAGCAGCCTTTGCCTCACCTTCAATGGAAACAACAGCCCCATCCTCATCGGCTACAGTGATGCAGATTGGGGAGGTGACTTGGACACAAGGAGGTCAACCAGTAGGTTCGTGTTTGTTCTCGGGGGAGGTGCAATCAGCTAGAGGAGCAAGAAGCAAGAGTGCGTTGCCCTCTCCTCCACCGAAGCAGAGTACATCGCCCTGAGTGAAGTAGCAAAGAAAGCTGTGAGGCTGCGTGAGCTGCTAGCAAGCCTTGGATAGCAGCAGACCACAGCCACCATCATCTACTGTGACAACATGAGCGCCATTGCTCTGACGAAGAATGTCCAGTTCCACGCCCGCACCAAGCACATCGACCTGCGGTACCACTTCATCCACGAGCTCGTGGCAAAGCAGGTGGTGCAGATCAAGTTCTGCCTTTCAAGCATGATGCTGGCAGACTTTTTGACCAAGCCGTTGGCAGCGCACCGCTTTCAGCAGCTGAGGGGACAGTGCAGACTTGTGTGATTTTCATTCTCGCAAAGTGGGAGAATGATGGATATGAGAGTGCCAGAAAGTGACAAAAATAGGTTACTCCATAAAACAATACGGCATAATAATTGCTTAGAGGGTGTTTCACAGGTTCCAGCACACTTTACGGAACTCGATTCAGAGTCCGTTTGAGTGAGATATGGATTTCCAAAGTTTGGAGATCATGGGCCGGGTTCAAGTGACGACCTGAGAACGTTGAGCTCAAAAGGCGGCAGGATTATTGGCCAGGACGGCTGAGAGCGGCTTTCAAGGAGAAAAGGCGGATGGAGGACCTCCAAGAGACTTTAGGGAAGGTGCACAAAACAATTGTTGGTAGTCCAAGTGGTGTGAGACATAATTCTCTTGTGTGACAAGGTGAGTGCCGCTCATCCCAGTAGGCCTGGAGAGTGTGCTAGAGGGTAGACTTTGGCAAAGTGTCTCTCAGTGCTCCCTAGGCCAAATGAGTCATATAAAGGCTTGTTAGAAAGCTGTGACAATGCAATTTCTCCCTCAAGAGTTGATTCAGACATTCGCGTTCTCTGCAAACCTCCATTTAATTCCGTAATTTCTGTCTGTGCAACCTGCAACCCCCTCTCACAAACAGTTGGTCCTGCCTAGGCGACTCTTAGTGAGCCTGATCACCTCCCTGAGGGCTGCCCCAGTTTCTATCATGCGTATGACCAGTCGTAGCGTCCGGCTCAAGATTTTGCATCTCTAGGCCCAAACAGCGATGCGTTTGGATAACTGTGCGCATGTTTATGGTCAAATAGTGGATTTGGGTCGATTTTAGGACAAACTGACATTGCGCGTGCGTCGCTTGCTGTGAGCCGCGGCAGGTGTTTATGTTGTATTCTTGTCAGGTGTCATTTCTTTCTGCATGTGTTTCATTTGTGGAAGCACATTTGACACTGTTTGTGTTGCCTAGCCAAACCCTTGCTGTTTTGTGTCCAACCTGTGTTGACGCCGTGAGCTGACTGAGTGTTGACACCTAGTCAATGGCAAGCATACTAGGAAGCTTCCTGACAATCTCATTTGGATGGAGTGCTCTCCGACGTCCACGGGACACCACAGGATAGATGTGATGGATGGTGTTCGAAAACGGAAGCATATGGCCGACCGCTAGGAGGGAGATGTCCTTTGTGAGGATAAGTCATCCGATGTTGAGTGGTCAGACGTAGAGTCAAAGGCAAACGTGGAGGCCCAGTGCGCTATCGTACTTGCAACAGCCACGGCACAAGCACGTGATGGTCCCTAGATGATGGCAAAGATTCATGTGTGCGACATGTCGGTGGTGGTAGATGAGGTTGTACCAGTCACCCTTGCAAGTATGGCTACCGTAAAGAGCACAAGGCGAGCTACGGACCTCCGGCTCATGGCTGTCGTGACCACCACATTGATTTTAGCCGACCACATTATTACAGAAATTCAAGCTATAGTTCCAGTGCACGGGCGCTTGCACTCCGCAGTGGACACACAGAAGGCACTTGTGGCTCTAGTGGCGGTGCCTGTGCAGGATTCCATGGCCGAGCTGCTGGATGTCAACAGGCGTTGGGACACCATGGTTGATCGAGCACGACAGGCTGCCAACGAGTGCATGGAGGATGTGAACACACATCTTGAGGCAGTTGAGGGGTCTCCACAAGTTGCACGTTTGCAACGGTCAGACCTCTAGCAGCAAATGGATGATGGGCTGTGTACCAGGGATCGAGAGGAGCACCACGATGATGAGCGCATGTTCGATGATAGCAACAACGCCGTAGACGTAGATGTACTTATGGATGGCGACGTCCGGCCAGCAGCTGACGGCTGAGCGACAATTGTGTCAGCAGCAGCCGGCCTTCGCAGTAGCCGTTCGCACACCATTTTTGTGGCGACTCAATGTCTGGTGCCCACGCCCTGCTAGCAGCTCGTGGCTAGCATCACTTGAGTCAACGACTGATGTAGAGGACGTTGACTTGTGCGAGGAGCAGGAAAAGCTACACTCCTTCCTATGGGACGAGACCGCAATGTTGGAGGAGGCCATGGCTTACACCCTTATGAGGACAACGAGGTTAGTTTGGATCTGGCAAGATGCTCTGGTCGAGGCTATGCTGGTTGAGACGAGCGCCCTTGGTGAAGTGTACCGGTGTAACATGGAGACCTATTGCCTTCACGTGTTATGCATGCTCCATGCATGCGAGAAGGTGTGGTCCAAACCGGACACTCGGAGACATGTTATAGGGTCATGAGGAGACCATGTTCCTCTGTACCCCTTGTGTGATGTTTGACACATGAGTATGTGATATATCTCTTACACGATCGAGATCCGGGCACTTGGTGAGTTACACCACTGTCACGAGGAGACCTCGTATTGTGGCTAGTGTTTATGACGGAGAGCGAGTGTAGCCCCTGAGTGAGTAACGGGAGGTACATGAATACTTATGCTTGATTGGTTCTCGCCATGGTTCGTTTTGCGAGCGATCCTTCCCAACATTCACTCACTCATCATTGTGGTTACAATTGTGTCAGCTAAGGGGGGTGTTGGTTTGTGTGACTTCCACCCGTCAATGGCAACGATTGTGGTGATTATCTGTATACCCCATACTTGTGGTATGGAGCAACAGTACTGGGGAGCATGATGACATGGTGAGGGTCACGGGACGTCTTCAGCACCTACGACATGACTAGTGTGACGCAGGTTTTGCGTCCCGGCAGCCTGATTGGCTTGTGTAGTGGTGCTGGAGTTTTCACGGTGGACTGGCCACCCTCGCCAGTTTCCATGTTTTTCTTGCTTGTCATGTTTTGGTGATGCAAACCCACCTTGTGTGGGCCCGTTGCGTATAGCTTGTCGCTCTCCACCTTTTAGTACAGACGACACATGATAGCAATGAGTTATGGATAGAATTTTGGTTTCAAACTAGCTTGACGAGGTGTGAAAAACCTGTGGCGTCAAGGGACTCTAGGCGGCCGGGAGCTATTTAGGTGGATTTCTCCTCATTTGTTTGTCTCTCTGCATCTACATTCAATTTGAGCTTCCTGACACTCAATACATGTCCCTACCCACACCCTTCCAGTTTTGTGCAGGACTTGTGATTGTCATCACACACTCACTTAGTGCTGACGCCTAGTTAAGTGGCACTTGGATACGAAGGTTCCAGGAAGGTTTTCAAGTACAATGTCTTCGGTGCTTTCCCGGCTGCTCTGAAGTTTTTCTAAAGTTGCTTGAGTTTTCTTGGTGGACGAGCTCTTGAGCCAAGTTTGCATGTTTTGCATTATGTGTTTACCAATTAATGTCAGACCTTTGCATGTTACCTGTCACAGCGTTCGCTCGCCATTCTACATACATACGTTAAGGCGGTGTTGCGCTTGGATGTCTGTGCATAGAGTTATGGCTAGAACAATTGGTGTGCAACGATCTTAAGACAAACTGTCACTTCCGCGTGCATCACCAGCAGTGTGCTACAACATGTAGTTATGCTGTGTACACAAAAGCTGCCATATCTCCTTGCATTGGTAAGCTTTTGGAGCCTATGAGACTTTGCACACCTCACTAACCTAGCCACTGTTGTTCCATGCGCCTGCTTGCTTGCTAGTACGGTCAGTGTCACTACATTAGTGGAAACAAGGCTAGGAAACTCCCGAATAGATTCTCAAACTGATTGTCAGCGATTCTTGGCAGTTGGAATGGAATATGTGCAAAATTACAAGGCCACATGAAGGCCAAATCCTTGGCATCCTAGGAAGAGAGGCCAGATTGGCTTAAGGAGACAGAGTGACCATTGTCACCATCACTATTTATTCCACGACAGTTGTCAACAGTATTACTCCTTTCCTGTTAATGACAGTCACTCCCGGAAGGCTAGTGGAGGAAAGTTCACCATTAATGTTCACTCTGTTGGAATAAACCGAGATGTGTAAGAGCATCTGAGTGAAACTCGTTTTTGCCTTACATACATGAAATGTTGGTGTTTTTGGTGGTTCAAGCAAGCGCAGGTGTACATGTGCGTGCCTGTACATCCCCAAACATAGTTTGCGCATGGGACATTTGACATCTGAAAGCTTTCAGACAGTTGGAATGGAACATGTGCAGAATTGCAAGACCACATGTAGACCAAATACTTGGCATTCTACGAAGAGAGGCCAAATTGGTCAAAAAAGACGAAGTGAACATCGTCACCATCACAGGCAATTCCATCACAGTTGTCAGCAGTATTACTCCTTAAATGTTGATGGCATTGTCACTTCCGGAAGGCTAGTGGGAGAACTTTCACCATTTAAATGTTCACTTTATTGAAGTAAAGTGCAAGTTGTTAGAGCATCTGAGTGAAACTCAGATTTGCCTTAAACACTTGCACTCTTAGTGTGTTGGATGGTTCAAGCAAGCAGAGATGTACATGCGCGTCTCTGTCCACCCCCAAACACACTTCGCCCATGGGATGTTTGACATCTGAAAGCTTCTCGTTGCAAGTTCGTTGTCGTCGTCGCCAACGCCGTCGCCGTTGCCGTCGCCGTTGTCTTTGGAAGTCGTCGTTGCGGTCTCCGTCGCCATTGCAATTGCCATTGCCATCGCCGTCGCTGTTGCCATCGCCGTCGCCGCTGCCGTGGCCACCACCGTTGTGGCCGCCACCACTGCTGTCGCCGCCGCCTTTGCCACCATCGCCGTCGTCGTCAAAAAAATCGTCATAGAAGTCGTTGCCGTCGCCGTCCCCGTCACCGTCGTCGACGCCGCCGCTGCCGCCGCCGTCGCCGCCGCCACCACCGCCACCACCGCCACCGCCGCCACCGTCGCCGTCATCTTTGTCATCATTGTCGTCGTCGCCGCCATCGCCATCGCCATCCCCATCGCCATCGCCATCGCCATCGCCATCATCATCGCCATCACCATTGCCATCGCCATCGCCATCGTCATCGCCATCGCCATCGTCATTGTCATCGTCATCGTCATCGTCATCGTCATCCTCATCGCCATCGTCATCGTCATCGTCATCGTCATCGTCATCGTCATCGTCATCGTCATCGTCATCGTCATCGACATCATCATCATCATCATCATCATCATCATCATCATCATCATCATCATCATCATCATCATCATCATCATCATCATCATCATCATCATCCTCATCATCATCCTCATCATCATCATGTTTATCATAGTCATTGTCGTGGCATCCTGAGGTTTTTCTACTGAGAAAGTTGTTGTGGGGTGTGATTCCCAGGTAACCAGATGTTACACCGTGGGTAAAATCTTCTGTGAACAAGACAACTCACAAGACCTTAATGTCTTCACTCTCCACCTTGCTTGCAATGAATCCAGGTCTTAATCGAAAATTCGCATACTCCAAGATGGCATGCCTTCCAAAAAAGTGATCAATCTTGAACGCTGGGTCACCTTGATGTCTTGCGCACCTGTTGTCGAGATCTTCACATCTTCTTTGCTGCAGCGGACATCCCACTCACGCAATTCAGAATGTCTCAATTCCTCTATGGTGAATCACTTAATCGAACCGTAAGACTATGCTTGTTACAGAGTAGACATGGGTCATTAGGTATTTGAACTTGAAACTGTAGGCAAAACTAAGTCGGAAAGTGGATTCTTCGTTAAATTGGAAATGTGACTCGTTTTCGGCTAAGGATGTGGACCACGCGTGAAATGGATACTTATTTGTAATTTGTGTGAAAGGCCCTGGTTTGCGTGGACCATGTATGAGGGGTCATTAGAAATATACCGACAGATCAAGCTCAAGTTCGCCGGGTGCAATTGTTTGCAATTCGGAATGTCAAACTCGAAGGCGGGTGTTAAGACCCCTATCGACAAACCTTGTATCTCGCAGGATCTCCAACCCTAGGATCACGTAAACGTGCGGATAAGAAAGTACAAGTCGCCGATGTAAGGCCTACGTGGCTAGAAAAAACATAGTTTGTACGCACGTACGTAGCCGTAGAGATGCAAAATATCTACGAATGGCATGGCGTGATGACAGGGCTCAGACGTGGTCAGAAATATCAATCGCTTTCGCGTGCCGTCAAAGTACCTTTCCAGCAACACATGAGCTTGACAAAGCAACCCGCGTGGCAGTTGCATCAGCCTTGCTTACACGTACGAATATATTTGGCCCACTGACTATTCGCTCACATTGTCTTCGACATTTTCGTCTCTCGACACCGACCAGTTTCGCTCGCCTGCTCGCCACACCTCGCCACCTCGCCACCTGGTACGTCGGCATTTCGGGTGTCTCGGCAATCGTTTCTCTCGGTCGTCTGTATCGCTCCACCTCCTCATATTGTCGATGGCTGCTGACTGGAAGTGTGCATGCATGCAGGTACCATGGCTCAAGCGCTGCTCATGGCCCTATTCGCGAGGGAGCGAACCGAGCGCAGTCTGCCAGTCCTCGAGCGTGCCTTCGAGGCTCCAATTGACCCCGTGACCAGCCGTCGTCCGCGGGCGGGATGCTGGCAATACTACAACCCTTTGACCGGCGACCGTGTCCGTGCCATGTGTCGCCTCTGCCGGTCCGCCAGCGTCTCATCGGTAGTGTCCGTGCGAGATGGCAATACCACTTCCATTTGGAACCATCTCGCATCGAGCCACCGGTCCGTCGCCCAGGAGCTCGTGGATGCTGGTGTGGCGACCCAGCGCGTCCGTGATGCGGTCGGTGCACCGCCCACTGCCCATCGCCGCATGCCAGATCAGTGGGATCTGGAGCGTTTTCGCGACTGCCTCTGGAAGTTTGTCGTGGAGCGTGACCTCCCCTTCGCCGTCGTGGAGTCCGAATGGCTGCAGGAGGCATTCCTCATCGCCAATGCCTTCGCCTTTCTAGTTTCGCGGCAGACAATCGCGCGCAACATCCATCAGGCGCATGCGCGCTATGAGGCATTCGTCCGCCGCATGCTGCACGAGTGCGAGGGGCGCCTGTCCTTCGCCATGGATGGGTGGTCATCCGATGCAAACGTCGCGTTCATCGCCATCACCGCCCACGGCGTCCGCAACGGAAAGCTTTTGGTGAAGCTCATTGGCTTCAAGCCCGTCCGCGGACGCCATGACGCCGTCACCCTGTACAACGTGTTCCGTGACGTCCTCACCGCATGGGGTCTATGGGACCGCGATTTTTGTGTCACCATGGACAACGCTTCTGCGAACGTTGCCGTGGTTGAACATCACCTCACGCGCGAGTGCCCAGACTTCCGTGGGGACCATTTCGTCCGCTGCTTCCACCATGTCCTCCATCTTGGCGTCAACCAGATTCTCGCATGCGTGGAAGTGGACCACATCGTTCAAATGGTCCGCAACATTGCTGTTTTTATCGGCCCCAGTCCACAGCTCGAGGCGTCCGTTGAAGACTTTTTCAAAGTGCAGTTGAACGTCGCCTACCGTCAGATCAACCTCGATTCATGCACGCGATGGAACAGCACCATCGACATGCTGCAGACTGCGTGGGACCAACGCGACACTTTGGAGGCGTGGCTGTCCTCCGTGAACGAGGCACGTCTGCACCTCTCCAGAGCACAGTGGACCACCATCCACTGCCTCATTCAGATTCTCTCGCCATTCAGGAACATGACAGTCGATGTCTGCTGAGAAATACCCAACCCTCGGCCTTGCCGTGCCCCTCTACAACGAATTGCTCGAAAATCTCTTTGAGAATTCGGAGGCATGCAAGGCCGCTGTCGCCAAGGCAACAGCGAACAACTCGGCCGATGTCGTTTGCAGCAGCAAGCGGAACAACGAGCTCCTCGCCGTGCAACGGGCCCTCGCTCCTCGCCTGGAGACTGCTGCGCACTACGTGGGAACCTACCACACCTTGTCTGGCGACATCCAGTACTTGGCGACGTTCCTCAACCCTCGCTACAACATCGCGTACTTTCGCGATACGTACAACGGCGAACCAGGCGACGTCGACCCGCGCGAAGTGATGCGAGTCATCATGCACCTCCTCAAACCGTATGAGGCCGCCTACCTCCTATTTATTGAGCAGCAGGCGATCGACATGTCCAGCGGCAGTGAGGACTCCACCAGCCGCAACCCTCCATCCGCGCTGGCCAGCCCCACGCCCGTTCCTCCTGCTCGTTTCGCAAGCCCTCGTCGCACACAAGCAGAAGTAGAGCTCGACGAGCTCCTGCGCTCACCTTCAGCTCGGTCAGACGGCGTCGTGCTCCGCGCAATGCCGGTCCCACTGGTTGCAACTCCCTCACCCAACAGCTCCCGCCCATGCAACTTTGCCAGCGGCGCTGCCGCTGCAGAGGCCGCGGATGAGAACGCAGAACACGACAAGGACAGCGACAACGACCACGAGGATGCTGACAACGCACCCGTGCGCGTATCCAAGCGCATCCGCACTCGCCGGGCAGCAGCAGCAGCGGAGGCCGCAGCCGCAGCAGCGACGGCAGCAGCGGCCGCAGCAGAAGCAGCCGAGGCAGAGGCCGAGGCAGACGAAGAAGCACACGCCGCCGAACAAGCTGCTGCATCTATTCCCCTTGTCGGCATGCCACCCGTCGGTCGCGGAGGACGCATCTCAGCACTCCGTGCCGCTTCTAGCGGCACAGAGGAGCTCCGCATTGTTCGTGGTCCTCCCCGCAAGCGCATGCGCCACACCGCCAGGCGTGCAACACGCACCCACCGCCGCTTGCAGCGCCAGCTCGACATGTACTGCCAGGTGGAGCAGCTAGACGACGGCACGGATATCATGGAGTTTTGGATGGATCAGCGGAAGGCCATGCCCATCCTGTTTGCAGCCGCGATAGACCTTCTCGCAGTGCCGGCAATATCCGCATCGTGCGAGCGTGCTTTCTCCCGCGCTCGTCACACCGACACGGATTTTCGCCGCGGGATGAGCGACGAAACCATGGAGACCCTGCAGCTGATGAAGAACTGGCTTGCAGACCCTGAGTGCCGCAACGCGTGACCGGTGGTGTCTACGACGGGCGAGGGGGGGGGGGGGCTGATTTACTTTTGCAAATGACCGGTGCTGTCAAGGACGGGGGGGGGGGAGCATGAGTACTTTCGCAAATGTTCGCTTATGCAGGCATTGATTCATGTACTCTTGCATGCCCTGAATAATTACTATTCAGTTGGTGGTTGTTTTTCCTGGATGTGCAACAAAGTAAACCTCTACTTGTCCACTCCATGCTGTTGCACGTTCAAATTTCGATTGTTCAAACGCGGAAACTGAATCGTGTGCGGCTCCACAATTTTCTTTATTCAATGAAGACCTAAATCGATAGTAACCGCCATCGTTTGTTGCGAACCGCCAGCGCTGGTAATCGCGGCGAGCCGCGATCGAAGCCTTTCTCGGTTCGTCGCGGCTCGCCACGATGACTCTCACTGTCGATTACTCGTGAGAGTCTCGTTTGGAATGCCTTAGGTGGACGTCATCATCCACATGACGGGTGGACGTCATCATCCACATGACGGGTGGATGTCATCATCCACATGACGGGTGAACGCCCACCCGTCCGCCCGAATGCTGCCCTACCGTCCTGCCCGCTCTCCCGCCCGTCTACACGCACGCACTACTCCTGGGCCATAAGTGCAGCCATGCGTGTAGCAATGATGAGCCATGGCCTATGCCAAGGGGGGACGAGGGGAACCAACCTCACCAAGCTTTTCTGCCAGCCAGAGTTGGGAATCTATAAGTTGGTTGCCAGAAAAGCTTGGTGGAAGCTCCAACTTTGAGTCCCAGACTTGTGAGGGAGGGAGCGAGAGGGTCGACAGTGGTGAGAAGTACGATGGGCGGCTACTATGAGAGCAGCCGGTTGTCCATTAGGGGGCACAGGGGGAGATCATACCTGGGGGAGGGGGGTGGCCACCTCCGGGGAGGCGGGGGATGCAGATGACTTGGCCGACGTAGAGAGGGCGTGTGCAGCGGAGATTCAAGTTGTACCTCTGGAAGGCCGTGCCCCATCTTTGACTCATGGTACGGCACGTGTCGCCCGCTACCACCCGGTACGGTAGGGAGCCGTTGGGACAGGAGGCTACTGCTCACGGTGCCACCACGGGTAGATCGAAAACAGGATGTGTTAAGGTAAACAAATGTTTGCAGAATATGGACTACTTCATTGCCACCATGTCTATTTTTCTAGCATTGGCGCAGCCTATGTGCTGGCTTGCATTCTCCAGCTCACGTCATCAGCAGCAAACATGGTCCATCCCACCAGCACAAGCAGCGGCTGCAGGAACCTTCATGGCAGCCTTGGCAGCAACAGCACCAGCAGCAGCAGCAACAGATGGCAGCAGGAGTGGGAAGGAGGGGAAAGTAGGACAAGGTAACGGGAGATGGCAGCAGCAGAGGTAGCAGCAATACGTCATGGAGTGACCACACCAACAAGGGCGAGTGGATTCGAGGTGCTCGAGCGTGAATCAGGAGGCTACTCCTTCATTCCTATGTTTCCTACCGACCACAAGTTTGGTTACTTCCAACTCTAAAGCTACCTGCAACAAGGTCATCGCCTGACTCGACTTCGCTGATGTTCGAGACTTTGTCACCCTTTTTAACGAGCGAAAGCGAAACGAAATGGAATGGAACAGACGGGGAAGGGGCGGGGAGGGGAGTCAATGTTGCGAAAGCAATGAGACCCATAAAAAACGTGGCACCATTTGCAGGCTCGGTTTTGCAACGTTACGCAACTCGCCGCTTACATGCACCAGCGCCAGGCGGTAGCAGCGTCACAACTAACATCAGCACCGCCGCCAGGACGATAAGTAGGGAGATGGTGGCAGACAAGGCAGCCGGCTTCATTGACGCTGAGCGGAAGGAGGGCCTCCGTGGAGCCATGCTCGGCCTGTCGGAGGTAGGCGATGTAGTTGCGAGACAAGATGCAGAAGGCCGTGGTGAACGTGGCTCTTTACAGGCAAGTGCTTGGGAGAGTGCAGCTGGTGGTCGCTGTGGGCTGCGGTGCGGACAAGAAGANACTTGACGATACAAAAGCAATGAGACCCATAAAAAAACGTGGCACCATTTGCAGGCTCTGTTTTGCAACGTCACGCAACTCGCCGCTTACATGCACCAGCGCCAGGCGGTAGCAGCGTCACAACTAACATCAGCACCGCCACCAGGACGATAAGTAGGGAGATGGTGGCGGACATGGCAGCCGGCTTCATTGACGCTGAGCGGAAGGAGGGCCTACTTGGAGCCATGCTCGGACTGTCGGAGGTAGGCGATGTAGTTGCGAGACGAGATGCAGAAGGCCGTGGTGAACGTGGTTCTTTACTGGCAAGTGCTTGGGAGAGGGCAGCACGGGGGCTGATGGCCGCCGTGGACTGCGGTGCGGACAAGAAGACTGCAACAGTCGCTGGGGCTTGGCTGCTCGCACTGCACGCGTATGGCTCCGTACCACCGTCCATTTTCCACGAAGCGGTAGTCTCGACGATTGCATCCCTATCTCTGTGTTCAATCCGTTCATCGCCAGGCTAGTGGCGTGGATTGTCCGTCCGCCACCGCGGTCGGGATCCAACGGGACTCGCATTGCTTCTGACTACGCCAAAAGACAAAAGACCAGACGGCAGCGACCTTGGCTGCAGTCAAAGCCAGCGAAGCGTGAAATAAATGAACACCTCGCACATGAGTTGAACATACTGATGACGCGGACAAGTTGGCGTCTCCAAAGCAAAACAAGAAAACAAAATGCCAAATTTTGACGTGGTTTGCGACAAACGAACTGAACAACGTGGTCAACTCTACCTTCGAGGCAAAACATGTTGTAATTTCAATCTATAAGGTACGGAGGCACCCAAACATTCTTGACCACTCGGGAAATGATATTGAAAACAGGGACGAATGGCTTACGAGGAGCCATCGTGGCGAATGAACTCAACTCACGGCGCGAAGTCGCCGTGAGTTGAGTTTGTAGGGCTGACCAACAAGTTCGTCGTAAAACCGTGTCGAACATGCTAGATTGACTCGATGGTGCACACTTTTCCGCGTCCAAGTAGAACGCATATTTGGAAAATTGTTTTTTCCATTCTAATCAGCAAAGTCTTTCATGGGGGCAGCTAACGTGGAAAACAATCGTACGGGTAGTGCTAATATTTCAAAAGTCGATGGGGTTAATTATAAGGTGATCGTATAGACCTGACTCTAAGGGATGGTTTGGTAAACTCTGGCGCGATGCTCGATCTAAATTTCAGGCGATACTCGGGGTACGAAGGGAGGATGGGACAAATAGACCGACCTTCAAATCTCTTGTTGCTGCGAACTAGATTTTCATTGTGGAAACAAATTTTACCCCGACAGTTTGATGTCCAATGTAAGCGACTTGCGATTCGGCTTTCTGACTGATGCAAAACATCGCCTCCATCACGCCCAAGGCGTGTTTTTGGTGATACAGCGCCGATCCTCTGAAAATAAAATCGATTTCACGACCCGTTTTCGATGCTTGACCATTCTTCACGTCATTATTTTTCCAGCCCGCAACGACATTGCAAGTCGTGGTCAGTCGCGCTGACACTTGTAAGCTGCTTGCATGTCAACAGGTTCTCAAACCAGCCTGTAATAATGCTCGCTATTGGATTGCGAGAAGTCATCGCGCCACCAATTGGTCCCAAAACAAACTAATCGACGGTAGACATGCAAGAACACTCAGCGAAACACAAGCACGGCGCACGGCCGCTGGTCCCATCAGGAACTCGAATACACAAAGCGCCATCTGCACTTGTCTTTCTATCACCAAACCCACCCCAGAACCATCAGCCCCCATGGCGTCGCGTCAAGCCGTTCGTAGCTCGTCCTCAGTGATGACTTGGAACTCGCCCGCGTTTGTGCTCCCGCGAACCACGAGCCCAATCGGCAACGGCCATCTTGGTATGCGGTCGGCTTTTGCTGATCGCCTAGCGGGACTGACAACTGCACTTTGTCAGTCTCCTGTACGTGCAGGTTCTCCGTAACATGCTGGCCCAACCTCGTTCGCCGTGGGGGAGGCATCATCCTTCCTCCACCGCGTGTCGCAAACCCCTCCGCAACCTTCTGAGCCCCTTGCGCATGGCCACTCGGCGTCAAGATCCATTGCCGTGGGATCAAAGAACGATGATGCGCCAGCAGCACCAACAGAGCTCTTGTGTACATTTCAACCGGATGATGAAACTGCAGCAACGTCGGCGCCAGCTCCACCAATAGAGGAGAACGTCGCACCTGTGTACATCGACCTGACATCTGCTAGCAGTGCACCCCCACCAACGACCACAGCCCCACCAGCACAGCCCCCGCATCAAGCCTGACAGCCAGGGCGCCAGTACCACCTACACCCTGTGACAAGAATGACAGTGGGCGCTACTCTTGGATAGTGGCACGCATCATGGTGCTGATAACTGTACTCCACGACGAAACTGAGCACAGGCGCAAAATCTGCGACAATGGCTTCAAGGCTGAAGTATATGTTGAGGCATCACACACTTTACACGAACGCTTTGGCCGCACAGTGCATCCAGAGAAAGTCAGGCAGCAAAGTAACAAGCTTAAGCGCATGTACAAGCTCCTCCGCTGGTTCATAATGCACCTTATGCCAACCGGGTGGGGGTGGAACGAGGTTGGATTTTGTCCACTTGGGGCAACAGGGCAGTGGACTGCTTTCATCGCTCGGCAGCCACGCTTCAGAGAGATCCGTAATAACGGCCCACATCCATGGTATCCGATGGCCCATGAGGTTTGCGGCAAGTCGATAGCCAACGGAGGACCGCAAGTGGGTGGTGCAAGAGTTGTGGCAGCCGTCGCACACGTGCCATCAACAACAAGCGCAGGTGGTGAGGAGGCAACAGGTGAAGCCGAAAAGAATGAGTCGGACGCAGAGAATGAGGAGCCGGAAGCGTACGGTCCTTGCGATACACCCTCATCATCTTCACCCAATTGTGCAATCCGTGTCGATTTTTGCAATCCCGGACAGTTTGCAACATCGTCGCCCCAAGCAAAGAAAGAGGCAGTTCGCCATGATGTCGAGGCAAGTTTGAAGACTGTTGTAGCTGCCATAAGCGAGTCCAAGCATAACCACCACGAGGTGGTTCACGTGGTTCAAAGCGATGACCTTTATGGCAAGGCCATAAAGGTCGTCGACGCCACCACCACTCTTGAGCCGGATGAGAAGGTGGTGCTCATAAAAAACGTTGCAGGCTGCCCATGGTAGTTCACACAAGTGGGACTGTGCAGGAGAACATATTTAAGGAAATTTTTTGTGGGTGTGGTGAGGGTGTGTGACAGGATATCACAAGCCTATACCAAGGGGCCTATCTTGTACATAGAAAAGTGGCCTTCTCACTCATAAGATTGCATACATGTACGCTGCAACAATAGTTTTAGAGGTGTAATGTACAATTGCATATATTACCAATATATTACTAAAGATGTTAAGTTGTGACTCCTCTACCCCTCCTCCCCCTCTCTCGCTCTCTCTCTCGCTCTCGATCTAGATGAGTTGAGGAAAATTACATCAGTCCACCTGATACCTGATGCATTGTTTGGTGATTGTTTATCGTCTAGTGGTATCATGCCAAAACTGTTGTCGTTACCTCGTTCCAAAAGGATGAGATTTAGCCTAAAGCGAGATAGTGAGAGTCAAATTGAGAGGGGGGGAGGAAGAGAGAGGGAGAGAAAGTGAAGACAGAAAAAGAGAGAGAGAGAGAGGGGGGGAGAGGAGGACATAAATGGAGAGAGAGAGAGGAGTCAAGGAAGGGGAGGGGCAGACAGAGAACGTGGGATAGAAAGAGAGGGAGAGGAAGACAGCCGGTGATTAGGGACCGGATAGTGAGAGAGAGAGAGAGAGAGAGAGAGAGAGAGAGAGAGGGAGAGGGAGAAAGAGAGGAATAGAGAGAGAAGGAGAGCAAGAGAGAGAGAGAGAGATAGAGAGAGAGAGAGGGAGAGAGAGAGAGGGATAAAGAGAGAGGGAGAGAGAGAGCGAGAGGGAGAGAGAGAGGGAGGGAGAGAGAAAGAGAGAGAGAGAGAGAG
>SZWC01018643.1:680-13271 GCA_023375785.1 Penium margaritaceum
GCATACAGCCATCCAGAAGCCACACTAGCCTGGCCTTTGGCGGATGTGGCTGTGCCCCCATCAGAAGGACTGAAACACAAACCGCTCCGCTTCACAGCGTCTTCACCACAAAGGATTTCCTCAGCTAGCCTGATGACGTCCCCAGCCAGAGCGAAGCAATCCTCTCGGATTCAATCCAAGCACTAGTCGTAGAGGAAAAGAGTCTTCTAGACTTTGTCTGCACTGAAATTCGTCGTTGATGGGTCCCACACTCACCCACCTTGGAACGCGTAACGCGTTGCAGCAGCGTCGCATCAGCCCCCGCCCATTCGTGAACCCGCCATGCAGGCGGTAGCCGCCGCCGTCGCCGCAGCCACCACCATCAACACCACCACCATCAACACCGCCACCAGCAGCTGGACAACACTGCCGTTGCAGGCTTGAGGATCTGAACCTGCTAGGTTAAGACGTTCTGCAAAAAGTTTGAGGAGACCGTTACTATGCACCCACCAGACGTGGCGCCATTGCCGACAGCAGCCATGGGTCTCGATGCACCCGCGGCACGATCGCTCCTCCTCTGCGCGGCGATGCTCTCTGCGGGCTTGCGGATCTGAATCTGCGCCCACCGATTCTGAAACCTAATGCTGCTGCTGCTACTTCTGCCGCCGCAGGAAGCGGCTGATGACGCGAGCCTCGCACTCTCCGCCGCCGCCGCTGCTGCAGACGCAGCTGCGCGGGTGACTGCCAGGGTCCCCTGGATCTGCATGGAGGCGGGTGGGAGGGCTGGCGACGAAGGGGAGTGCTAATGGTGTGGCGGGAATCTAGCAGCACGGTCCAGCGTTGCCAACTGAAGTGCGACGCAGCTGCTCGCAAGCGCCAATGCCGTTTCTGCCCCGACTCAAACGGTGTTGCTCATGCGGTGCGACCCGCGTGGGGCGTCATCCATCATGGATGACACCCTATCAGTGACCTCCGTTTTCAAGGCTGTGGGTCGAGTTCGCTCATTGACACGAGTCCGCAGCTTGGAAGCTGTCGATGCCATGCCTCTGGAACTCGGTGGCTCGGATGGATCGTCCGGTGGACATTCTGGCTCGTCTCCAAAATGCCTTACCCGGACGCTCGAGCGTCTGGAACAGGTGGCGTCCGAAGAGTCGTGACGGCATCTCCCATCGTGGCAACGTTTTCACAACTTCTCACAACTTTCCATCCCTCTCTTGGATGCTCACATACTCGTCATGTGCCTTACGACTGTGCTGGCGTCATGAGGGTCGTCAGACATTATAGCTTCATCCGATGACCTAGTCCGCCCCTCCGCCGAACCCACATGCAGACCATTGATGGCGCCCCTCGAAAGGTCTGCAAATCATGCTCCAGCCGAGCCATCGGTGAGCAGTAGATGCCATACTGACCATCCGTGCGCTATACGACACGTCTGCCAGGGTCCCCTGGATCTGCATGGAGGCGGGTGTAAGGCCGGCGGCTTGGCGGTCGCCCTCGGAAACGCCGGGCCACAAATTTGGGGGGCCCCCTGCGTCCCTAGTCGGCCAATACAGCTCGACTGGCACAAAGCCGCATTTCTGACCACGATCAACATTCCACAAATCGACCTTGAGAGAGCCGCTCCAGATCACACGTTTTGTTTGGGGAACAAAAACAAGGTTGCAATAGACTAGAAGAGGTGGAAGGTGGACTCCCTCACCAACACTCATGTTGAACAGTCTGTGCATCTCCAATTTCTCAAGAAGAATTAAAAAACTGATTCTGATTTTTTTCAATGGTACAAGCGTGGATTATTCACACGGATGAGGTGCAGAGCACAAGAAGCTCCGATGAATTACGACAACCAGATCATTTCTAATTACCAAATCTCCTTCCCACCTAATACTTCAACGATAAGCTCATTAGATACATAAAATAAAAACATTATACAGAAAATTGTCTTGGTCTATAGTCAAGGTCGTGTATGCTTCAGTCGAGCAATGTTTGCGAAGTTGAATTGTCAATCAACTCCGTGCCCTTGCCTTGTTTATCCCGGGCGGCCCCAACCACTAAGGCATACATTTGGTGCAGTCTTTTCTTTGTCATCAGATGTTGGTAATAGTCCCGGTGACCCGATGAATGACACAGAACTTTGATCCCATCCACTCTTAGTAGGTTGCTTGCTCCATCGTTGATCGTATCTCTAGGAACGTTTGAAGAGCCTTGTCTTAGATTCTCTCAAAGTCGCACTGTTGAATCCTAGCTACTGGTGTGTTGCTTGAACTTATAAAACATTTTGGATTTGATGGGAGTTTGCAATGAACCACCTCAAATCATATGTTTTTTATGGCGGTAGATATCACAGAATTCTATGCAACCTCTGCGGTCGTAAGCTTGACCTCCCAATCTGTACCATGTGGCTCGCAAAAAAAAAGTCTGGAATCTTTGTTCAAGCGTCTAATTTGTGCACTCGATCTCGCAATTGGTCACGAGATGGAAAACCGTCAAAAGCTAGACTCAACTGCCAAAGCTAGTCGTCAACTCCTGCAAGATAACTAGTAGTCATCCATTCCTATCAATGGTGACGGGGGAGGGTGTTAGTGTTTGTGGTTTCGTCGTCAGCCCATCACACCCGTAGTTTCCTCTTGCCTTGCTCCACATACTTGAAATCAAACACATCTACAAGAGAAAGAGTGTTTTGACTACAATGTAGCTCTATCTCACAAGACGGAAGCCATCCATGGTGAAGCTTGGACACTCTACTAACAGTGGTACACACTCAACAAGTGACCTGTGGCCTCATGATTTGTGTCCTACATGACTCTCAACTATTGTTTTTTTAGCGTGCAAAGTTATAACACTTTGACACTTTATGATGCTAGAGCTTTCTCTAACCTGAGCTAGACTCGAGCAACTGGGTGCTGATCCTAAGGGGGGCACCTAACGAGATTTGCAGTATGCAATGGTGAGTAGCCGTCCTAGGTATAAACCGAGCAGTCGAGCTCGACCCGCGATGCATGCAGAGAGCCGGTGGCATTGTGCTCTATGCATGCATCCCGCACAACCGGGTGTCACGCTGACCGGCTTCGCTTATCCCTCTCTTACCTAGTGCTCATTTGCAACTAACTCTTGAAACTCACTAAGAACCACAAATTTTGACATGGTATGTATTATGCAGGGATCACCCCACACTCCTCCTTCCACATCCATGTTTCTATATGCTTGGGAGATAAACTACTTGTGACAAAGCACAGAGGGAACATCCTTCACATTTATCCTAGATCATAGACCCTACACCGTGTTGGTTTTCGTGCATCTCTCATTGTCCTCTGTTGTGTCCTCCCGGCTTGTGTACATCGGCGTGCAGATTACTGACGGCGAGACTTGACGCCGCTGGAGTGTCGCTCGCTGAGGCCTACTCACCCGTCGCTGGAGCCTCCTCCCTCTCACGATGCGCTAAGCTCCATCAACAGGCCTCCTCGGTGGTCGGGCCGTCGACGGTCACTGCCACTGCAGATGGTATGTGCATGCACCAAGCGCTGTGTCTGACTGTGGCATTGCGTCTGCAGCATCATGCGATGCCTAGGGTCCATGTCTCCTGTTGTATGGCCCTGTTTGGTATCGTTGACTGTCGTAGGCACTACCTGGGTTCGTGCAGCCATAACTTCTTGTAGCATTTTTTCTAGCTGACTCTGACCGCACGACTGCATTTGCAGCGTTGGTATTATGGGATGGTCCAGTTTTCAGGCAAAACGGACGACGTCCGGGTTTTGGGCGTCGGGCGTCTGGCAGGGCTCACCGAGAAAACCCTGCCTGACAGAAAATAGGCCTAGCACTATTTTCTGACTGGCTGGTTAGCTGAGTAACAAGTTCTACACTAGTGGGGGAGAGCTAGAACTTGGAGGGGTCTCCCACTGTTGCTCATACTTCATTCCTAATCAATTACTTTCAGTTTTCAGCTGCTTTTTGGCACTAACACTGGCGCGCACGTTTCTGAGTAACAAACCCAGAGCTTCCAGACTTGGACTCTAGAGCAGCCGACTAAGGGGGCAGCAGACTAAAGCAACGAGCGTGGAAGCCCGCACGCTGCATCGACAACGCATGCTGCCCCGACCTACTGCCTAGGTTTCTAGCTTGTTATCAGAGCCAAAGCATAGCATCAGTAGCAGAAGACTGGCATACAGGTGCCAAACAACGCCGGCGGACCCCTATACGCGCCACTGCAGGGGAAATGCTGCCGGATTTTTTTCCGGCAGCATTGACCCGCCTGGTGGCAGCGTCAGATTTTTTCCCACGGCCACTAGGCTAGGGGAAATGCGGCCGATTTTTCTTTCGGCAGCACTGACCCCCACACGTGATGCGAGAAGGTGAGTGGCAGGCCGCGTCCAATAACTGCGGGCGACGACGCACACTACAATGTCATCCAGGCAGTGACTTGCAGCAGCACGTAGTAGCAGCAGTCTGCGGCACAAGCTCGCAGCAACAGCAGCCCACAACAACATCGAGCAGTAGCAACTACAAGCAGCAGCTACAATAGCGTGCAACAGCAGCAACAGGCTGTAGCAGACACAACAACAAGCCGCAGCAGTAGCCACGCGCAGCAGCAACTACAGCGAGCAGCTGCCAGCAGCGGCTGCTGCTACTCGCTGCCCGCAGCGAGCGAGCAGCAAGTAGTAGCCCGTTGCTACCAGCGAGGAGCAGCACGCTGCCAGCGAGCAGCAGCACGCTGCCAACGAGCAGCAGCCCGCTGCTCGCTTACAACGGGCAGCTGCCCGTTGTGACTGACAAGGAAGGAAAAAAAACCGCAAGAGCAAAACATCCCCCACCCCACCTGCTTTATTGCCGCTGCTGTAGTTACTGCCTTCGCTGCTGTAGCAGCCATACAGTCATAGCAGCCCGGAATAGCAACAACTGCTGCTATAATTGCACTTGCAACAGCAGTAGCAGCAGCAATAGCAGCCGCAGCACCGGTAACAACAGCGGTAGCAGCTGCAACAGCAACAGCAGCAACAGTTGTAGCAGTAGTAGTAGAAGAAGCACCAACAGCAACAACAACAGCACCAATAGCAGCAGCAGCAACTGCAACTGCAGCAACGGCCCCATCAACCGCCACTACTGACGTCAGCATCCCACTGCTGACATCACTTCTGACATCATCAGCTCACAAAGCAAAACATCAAAAAGAAAACCCAAAAAGGGGGCATAGGAAGGGGGAAGTAATCCTACGGGTGGACAGGACGTCCACCGCCTTCAACAGACGTCACTGCTAACCTCAGCACCCCACAAAGAGAAAAAAAAAAGCAAAACAAAGGGGCTTCTGACCGTGGCTGGTAGCCCCACTGGGGAGGAATCCTCCTCTGTTGGGGGGACCCCCACCCCCCCTTTCTTGCAGCTGCAGAAGCAGCAGCAGTAGTAGCAAGAGCAGTAGCTGCAGCAGCAGCGACACCAGCAGTAGCAGCAGCAAGAGCACGAGGAGTAGCAGCAGCAGCAGGAGTAGAAGCAATAGTGAAAGCAGCAGCAGCAACAGCAACAGCAGCAACAGGAGGAGTAGCGATGCCAGCAGCCCTCTGACGTCTTTGGCGACAACCCTGACCCCTTCGCTGCTCTTTAGCAATAGCTCGCCGCCCTGACACAGCAGCTTACGGCACTGCAACCGTTTGTCTCTTAGTCTGCCCCCAATGCGCCTCAATCCTTCCCCCCTCTAGTGCACGCCAGCCCAACTACGTCTGCTGCCACGCAATACCTGGCGCAGCAGCACACTCAGCATTAGCAGCAGACAGTGACCTACGTCCTTGGCCCCACTCTGAGTGCCGGCCCCAGGCAAAAGGACTTTGAGAACCCCCCGCCGCCGCTTCAGGCCGGCGAGCAGTTTTGGAGCTGGGAGCTTAGCTTCTGCATGTGGGCGCAGGGTGAGTACCTGTGGGCATACTTCACCCTGCCGTATTATGCCACCCTGGCTAACCAGCTGTATGACGCTGGTGGTGCCGTCCGGGCTCTAGTCCCTGTCGCCCCTCCGGCTTCTCGCCTCGCCCTCGAGCCCTTCTTAGACGACTTCACCGCTGGCGCCACCCCAGACCCTGCAGCTGCGTGGCACGTCCTCACTTGCCCCCATCGCCTGTCTAGCGACGCTGAGACTAGCCGCCTGCTGCGGGATTTCAACTCCGTACACATGGGGGAGACTGAGACGGTCACCTCCTACTAGCAGCGGGCGGCGGACATCCTTTGTCACCTCGGGACCTCTGCCCGACCCCCTTTGGCCACGCTCCTCACCATCAAGCGCGGTGCCACCGAAGCGTACGCGGACGTCTTTGTCCACTATCTTCACGACGTTCTCTCCACCATGGTGGCCCAGGACACCCTCATGCCCTGGGCAAACGAGCTCTTCCTCCGCATTGAGGAAGGTCGTCTGGAGTCCCGACTCCAACGCACGCAGGCCGTCACCTAACCTGCTGTCGCCTCCGTGGCCGTCGCCTCCCCCGTCGCAGCTACCTCATCATCGTCAGGGAAGAAGAAGCGTCAGAACAAGAAAGGCAAAGGTCAGCAGCAGCATTAACAGCAGTCGTCGACCGGGTCCAGCGCTGGCGGCTCGGTCTGTCACAACTGTGGCCAGCCCAAGCACGGGTGGTACACGTGCCCTCTACCGACGGATGAGGCAAGTGTCGTCGCCACCATGCGTCGCCAGCGCGAGCGCCGTCTCGCCTGTGCCGCAGTGGCTGTCGCCAGCTCTGACACCTCGGCCTCGTCTAGGAGCTCCACCACTCCGGTTGCTTCGCCGGTCCCGCCGTCTCCAGCGCCGTAGCCTTCGACGCCGGCGTAGTCATTCTTCTATCGTGGATCCGGCGCCATCACCCCGCGTTGCGTCCACACTCCCGGGCCGTCCTCCCGTGAGCACCTGCTAGAGTTTTTCATTGCGCTCCAGCTCGGCCTGCCTCGCCCTCCTCCCCAGGGAAGTGCGAGTTGCATCACTTCCTGTCCCCCTGTCCAGCCTTGCATGACTAAGACTATGCTACGGTCACGCCCCGTTTCCTCGTCTGTCTTGTTGTCTCTCATGGTCTCCACTATCCCCTCCCTGGACGAGGTTGCTTAGCTTGATGATTGGCAGTCTCGATTCGCACTCTTTCTACCGCGTCCGCGTCCCTTGCTTGCTGCCATGTGACCGTTAGTTATCTTGCGACCCCAGTCCTGGACCCTGCTCAGACCAGGATCATCAAATTCGGGGCCACGCATCACATCACGGCCTATCGTGAGGCCTTTAGTAGGCTCGGTCTTGTAGGTGATGTTTCCGGTGTCCTGACAGGCTCTGGCCAGGTGTTGCTTGTCTGTGGTGTTGGCGTCGTTTGTTTCCATGGTCCATCCGGTGACGTCTTTCTGACCGATGTCCTCTTCGTCCCTGGTCTTGAACTCAGCCTTCTGTCCGTCACTGCCCTTGACTGCATGAGCATGGACGTTGTGCACTAGCGTGGTGTTGGCACTGTGTCGTTGTGTCCGTCTGGCCTTGTTGTACGGCACGCCACCGCTCGTGGCAACCTGTGGTATGTACCTCACCTCTTCTCCTCTCCTTCTGTCTCCTCCCCATCGACCGCCACAGGCCATGTGTTTGTCAGTTGTACGCTTTCTCCTCAGCACACTCGCCTCTTGCACCGCCGCCTCTGCCACGTCCACTCTACCACCATAGATGGCATGCTCCGCTCTCAACAGGCCAAGGGCCTTGACAACGAGACTTTTCTCCTCCTGTGCCCAACAGAGTGCATTGATTGCGCTCAGGGGAAGATGCACCGGTCCACGTATCCCTTGTCCTCCTCCCGTGCATCCACCCCCCTCGCCCTTGTCCATTCGGACGTCATGGACCCTCTCCCCACCGAGTCCGTCGGTGAGCATGGTCGCTACGTCCTCACCCTCACGGATGACTATTCTTGCTACCGCTGGGTCTTCTGCCTTCGGTAGAAAAGCGATGTCGCCCACGTCATCCAGGACGTGCTTGTCCTTGCAGAGCGCGAGTGTGGCCACTCTCTGCACCGCTTTCGCTCCGATCGCGGTGATGAGTACCTGGGTGAGGCCACGACCTTTCTCGTCTCCTGCGGCATTTGCCATGAGACGTCTGCGCCTTACTCACCCGCCCAGAACGGTGTCTCCGAATGGTGGAACCGTACTATGGCCGACGCCGTCCGCACCATGCGGGTCGAGTCTGGCCTCTCCGATGGCTTCTATTTTGAAGCCATGGCCTACAGGATCTGGGTCTGGAACCGGATTCCCCACGGTCCCCTTCCCCGCCAGTCCACACCGTACAAGCATTGGTACGGTCAGCGAGCTGACCTCCTCCCGGCTAGCGTCTGGGGCTGCGTGGCCATTGTCTGGCTGCCGGTCCTGCAGCAAGGCGGCAAGCTTGCCCCTCGCGGACGTCCCTGCACCTTCCTCGGTTTCCCTCGTTAGTCCAAGGCCTGGCGCTTCTGGGATCCCTCCCGGCACTTCACCGTCGAGTCCCAAGATGCCCTCTTCTTCGAGGACCTCTTTCCTCCCGACCTCATTCACTCTGGCTCGTCCGTGTCTATCTCGTCGCATGGGGGATTCATGAGTCCGTCCTCCGTCCTACCGCTTGCGGGTAACACATCCCTCAGTCCCTCTGAGCCGGCAGCCCTAGTCACGTCCGCTGGTCCCTCCGGGCCAGCAGTCCCAGTCGCGTCTGCCGGTCCCTTCGGGCCGGCACCCCGAGTCGCGTCTGTTGGTCCCTCCTGGCCATCAGCCCCATTTGCGTTCGTTGGTCCCTCTGGGCCAGCAGCCCTAGTCGCGTGCGCTGGTCCCTCCGGGCCAGCTGCCCCAGTCGCTTTCGCTGATCCCTCCGGGCCGGCCGCCCCAGTCGCATCCGCTGATCCCTCCGGGCCGACAGTCCCAGTCGCGTCCGCTGATCCCTGCGGGCCGGCAGTCCCAATCGCGTCCGTTGGTCCCTCCGGGCTGGTAGTCCCAGTCACATCCATTGGTCCCTCTGGGCCATCAGCCCCAATTGCGTCCGTTGGTCCCTTTGGGCCATCAGCCCCAGTCGCGTCCGCGGGTCCCTCCGGGCCAGCAGTCTTTGTCGCGTCCGCTGGTCCCTCCGGGCCAGTAGCCCCAGTTGCATCCGCTTGTCCCTCCAAGCCGACAGCTTCGGTTGCATCCGTGGGCCCCACAAGGCCAACAACCCCGTCTGCCTCCATTAGCCCGGCGGACTTAGTGTCGTTGCCTGCCCGCCACGCTACACACGTGGACCAGGCGGCAGCCTCCGACTCAGACCGTCGATGAGCACGCACACCGTTGCACTGCGCTCCGTGGCGCCTCGACCCCCCGTGGCTCCACGCGTCTCCTGCGCTCCCACGGTCATGAGTGGGGATCCTGGCACCAAGGCCCTCGGCCTGACCACCTCGGCCATCATTGCAGACCTTCACCCGGGCTCCGCACTAGGATATGCCATGCTTCATCATGAGCATCGGTTTGCTGTCGTGGCTGCACTCGCGCACATCCCACCTGGGCTCGAGATACACACGCTCTCTCAGCCCGCTCCACAGCACGCCTAGAGGACCCAGACACCCTACACGAGGCACGAGCCTCTCCTTAGGCCGCACACTAGGACGCTTCTTGCGCCGATGAGCTCGCCGCTATCCGACAGCACCACGTGTATGACCTTGTCGACCTTCCTCCAGGACGAAAGGCCATCGGCGCCAAGTGGGTCTTTCGGCGCAAGTGGAAGCCCGACGGGTCCTTAGACAAGTACAAGGCCCGCCTTACAGCCAAGGGGTCTGCCCAGATTCCTGGGGTCGATTACGATCAGATCTTTGCCCCAGTTGGCCGGTTCTCTACTAGCCGGGCACTTTTTAGTCTGGTAGCCCAACATCGGTGGGAGCTTCATCAAATGGATGTGAGCAACGCTTTTCTCCATGGTTCACTTGAGGGTGAGGAGCTCTACATGGTGCAGCCCCCAAGCTTTGACGATGGCACTGGGAGAGTCTGGCAACTGCGCAAGGCCCTCTATGGCCTGAAGTAGTTGCATCGGTGCTGGAACCAAGAAATTAGCAGCACGCTCCTTTGTGACGGGCTCCAACATATCACCGCTGACCCCGCACTGTTTGTCAGTTTAGCGAGGCTAGACTTTTGCCGCTGTTCCAGTGTACGTCAATGATCTGCTCATTGTGTCCCCAGACATAGCTGCCATCCTGCGTGTCAAGGATCTGCTGCACGCCTCCTACCAGATGAAGGACCTTTGGTTTGCCAAAGTCTTCCTGGGCATGGAGCTCGAGCATGATCGCTCCTAAGGCATCCTGTACATCCACCAGGCCGCCTATGTGCACACACTATCCACCCGCTTTGCAGAGGACCTACCACTTGTGCCGAGCGCATCCTCACCCATGTCACCCGATGGCCAAGCGAAGCTGAAGAGTCCTGACCCAGCCGTTGTGGGAAGCCAGTTGACGTGACCACTTTCCCGTGAGTCATCGGGTCACTGATGTTCTTGGCGAGGACGACGCGCCCAGACATCACGTTCCCCATCAACCTCCTAGCTCAGTTCTCTCAGAAGTCACGTCACCTCCACTACGAGGCCGCGATCCGAGTATTGCGCTATGTTGTCTCCACTCCTTGGCGAGGTCTCATGCTCTGCCGTCAGCCGTCTGTTGTCGCGGTGGGCTACTCCGATGGTGACTGGGCCAGTAGTCCGGACGGCAAGAGTCGCACAGGTTGGATCTTTCTCATTGGTGGCACAGCTATGTCCTGGTGTAGTGGCAAGCAGGGGTGCGTTGCACGCAGCATCGTTGAGGCTGAGTACGTTTCTCTTGGCTCAGGCGCGTGTGAGAGTGTGTGGTTATGTCGTCTGTTGTCTCAATTGCATCAATCCGTCGCATCCATCACTTTGCACTGTGACAATGAGAGTGCCATGGCCATCGCCGACAATGACGGCGTGCATCACACACGCACAAAGCACATCAATGTTGAATATCACTATGTGCGTTCGTTGTTGCTTGACGACATCGTTAGCAATGTGTGGGTTGAGATAGCACGGCAGTTGGCTGACTTCTTGACCAAGGCACTGAAGCGCGACTCGTTCAAAAAGGCTGTGAGTTCAGTCGCCATGCGTCCGTGAGTGACTCTCTTTTTCCTTGCTTGCGTCTCTGCTTGGCCTGGGGGAGTTTGGTCGTTGACTCTGTCTCTCCTCGCACATGTGCACTATGCCTGTGAGTCATGGGGGAGTGTTGGTTTTCGTGCATCTCTCATTGTACTCTGTTGTGTCCTCCCGGCATGTGTACATCGGCATGCAGATGACTGACGACGAGACTTGACGCCGCTGGAGTGTCGCTCGGTGGCGCCGACGCACGCTGAGGCCTACTCACCCGTTGCTGGAGCCTCCTCCCTCTGGCGATGTGCTCAGCTCCATCTGCAAGCCTCCTCGGTGGTCGGGCCGCCGGCGGTCACTGCCACTGCAGATGCTGTCTGCATGCACCAAGCGCTGTGTCTGGCCGTGGTATTGCGTCTGGAGCATCATGCGATGCCTAGGGTCCATGTCTCCTGTTGTATGGCCCTGTTTGGCATTGTTGACTATCGTAGGCACTGCCTGGGTTCGTGCAACCATAACTTCTTGTAGCAATTCTTCTAGTTGACTCTGACCGCACGACTGTGTTTGCATCGTCAGTGTTATGTTATGGTCCTGTTTTCAGGCAAAACGGATGACGCCCGGGTTTTGGGCGTCGGGCGTCTGGCAGGGCTCACCGAGAAAACCCTGCCTGCTAGAAAATAGGCCTAGCACTATTTTCTGATTGGCTGGTTAGCTGAGTAACAAGTTCTACACTAGTGGGGGGGAGCTAGAACTTGGAGGGGTCTCCCATTGTTGCTCATTCTTCATTCTTATCTGTTACGTTCAGTTTTCAGCTGCTCTCTGGCACTAACACTGGCGCGCGCGTTTCTAAGTAACAAACACAGAGCTTCCAGACTTAGACTCTAGAGCAGCCGACTGAGGGGGCAGCAGACTTGAGCAATGAGCGTGGAAGCCCGCATGCTGCATGGAAAACGCATGCTGTCCCAACCTGCTGCCTAGGTTTCTAGCTCACCGTTCTCAAACCCACATCACGGTGTCGTGGCTACCTCTCACAACTACAACATCGCTGACATCAGTAATGCTTCCTCCGTTGCCAAACATCAACACATTACTCTCGTCATTGGTGTCATTTCTTACAACTACAATGGCATAGGTAGTGATGGAATCTGTGGCACTACCTCCTATCACCGCATCACTCTTGATCGCAGCCACAACAACGGCTATACCAACACCATTTTGCCACCACCTCTAGCTCAAATTGAACCACTCTCGACACCTTAGTCTCAATGACATGGCCCTACCACTCCAAGCAGGGTGCGGGCTTCCACGGTCATGGCTTTCCAAAGCAGTAGTAGCTTCTAGTTGCATCCGCAGCCATACCAATGTAATTAGCGGCTCCTGCGCGTTGCAAATTCCATAGCCATAGCTGGAGAAAAAACACCTTTCTCAACAACCTCATCTTAAGGCCAGAGCATTGTTTTTGCAACCCTTCGAGAACCACAATGGCAACATCATAAATGACAACTACATGTAGCCACACCCAGAGCCACAACAATAGCACCATTAGTAATGTTTGTATG
>SZWC01018643.1:26667-49178 GCA_023375785.1 Penium margaritaceum
TTGTGTGTGTGTGTGTGTGTGTGTGTGTGTGGGTGTGTGTGTGTGTGTGTGTGTGTGTGTGTGTTTGTATGTGTGTGTGTGTGTGTGTGTGTGTGTGTGATGCACGCGGTCATTGTCGGCGATGGCCATAGCACTCTCATTGTCACAGTGCAACGTGATGGATGCGACGGATAGACGCAACTTGGACAATAGCCAACACAACTACACGCTCTCACATGCACCTGAGCCAAGGGCCACGTACTCAACCTCAGTGGTGTTGCGTAGTGCCAACCTTAGTAGTGGCAAGTAGGGGTGCTTGTCACTCCTTGCCACTACGCCAGGACACAACCGCGCCGCCAATCAGAACGATCCATCCAATGCTGCTTTTACCATCCAGATTGTTGGCCTAGTCACTGTCTGTGTAGCCCACTACGACAACAGACGGCTATCGGCGGAACATGAGACCTCGCAGTGGAGTCAAGACGACATAGCGCAACACTCAGATCACAGCCTGGAAGTGGAGGTGACGCGGCTTCTAGGAGAACTGAGCCAGGAGGTTGACAATGAACGCGATCTCTAAGTGCATCATCATTGCCTAGAACATCAGTGAATGGATGACTTGCAGGTACGTGGTTACGTCAACTAGCTCCCCCTCAACGGTTGGATCAACGTTCTTCAACTTCCCCTAGCCATCGGGTGACATGGGTGAGGATGCGCTTGGCACAAGGGGCAGTTCCTTATGTTATCCCTTATGGACAAAGTCTGCACATAGGCAACGTAGTGGACGTGCAGGATGCCCTTGGAGCGATCATGCTCGAGCTCCATGCCCAGAAAGACTCGGGAAAACCTGAGATCCTTCATGTGGTAGGCGGTGTGCAGTGAATTCCTTACACGCTGAATGGTAGCTTTGTTCGGTGACGCAATGAGGAGGTCGTTGGCGTAGACAAGGACATCGGCAAAGGTCTGTCCTCCCGGGTTAATGAACAATGTGGTGTTTGCAGTGATATGAAGGAGGCCGTAACGGAGAAGCATGCGACTGATCTCCTGGTTCTAGCATCAAGGTGAATGCTTCAGGCAATAGAGGGCCTTTTGTAGCCGCTAGACCTTCTCAGTGCCATCGTCAAAGCCTGGAGGCTACACCATGTAGAGCTCCTTGCCCTCCAGCGAGCCATGGAGGAGAGTGTTCCTCATGTCCACCCGTGTTGGACAACCAAGCTGAATAGCGCCCAACGAGTGGAGAACCGGCCAACTGGGGCAAGGATCTGGTCGTAATCGACCCCAGGGACCTGAGCAAACCCCTTAGGCACTTGATGCGGGCCTTGTACTTGTCCAAGGACCCGTCAGGCTTCAATTTGCGTTGCAAGACCCATTTGGCATCGATGGCCTTCCGGCCTGGAGGGAGATCAACGAGGTCATACGTGTGGTGATGCCGGATAGTAGCGAGCTATTCGGCGCATGCAGCATTCCACTGTACGACCTCGGGGGAGGCTCAAGCCTCGCGGAGGGTGGCTCGATCCTCTGGGCATGCCATGGAGCAGACTACGAGGGCATGTGCATCGTGAACCCTAGGTGGGATGCGTGTGAGTAAGGCCTTAATGGCATGCCGGTGCTCCTGATGGAGCATGGCATAGCCAAGTGCAAAACCCGAGTGGAGATCTATAATGATGACGGTAGTGGTTAGGTTGAGGGCCTTGGTTCCAGGGTCCCCACACACGACCGTAGGAGTGGACGAGACACGTAGGGCGACGGGAGAAGGAGGCGCCACAAGGCGCAGTGCGACGGTCTGTGCGCTCACTGACGGCCAGGGTCAGAGGTTGCCTCCTACGCCATGTGTGTAGCACACAACAGGAAGAGACGGTACAGAGGGGGCAGGAAGAGGCGAGTCTGAGGGGCTGGCGGAGGCGGACGGGGCTGCTGGCACGGAGGGACCAGCAGACATAGACACAGCTACATGCCCACAAGGACCAGTGGACACGGACGTGTCCACTGCCGGCCCAGAAGGACCAACAGACGCAAACGGGGTCCGCCGACCCGGAGGGACCAGCAGGAGTGGACGGGGCTGCTGGCCCGGAGGGACCAGCAGGCACGACTAGAGCTGGCCACCCGGTGGGACAGCGGACATGACTGGAGTTGTCGGCTCGGAAGGATCAGCGGATACGACCGGATCTGCCGGCCCGAAGGGGCCAACGGATGGGACTGGGGCTGCCGGCTTGGAGGAGCCAATGGAAACGATTGGAGGTGCCGGCCTGGAGGGGTCGGCTAACATGACTAGAGGTGCTGGCCCGGAGGGGCCAGTGGATGCGACTGGAGCTGCAGGCCCTAAGGGACCACAAGGTGATGTGCCGCCCGGAAACGGCAGGACGTAGGACAGACTCACCACTCCCCCACGCGACAGATGGGACATTGACAATTCGGGACGAACGAGGTCGCGGGGAGATAGCTCTTCAAAGAAGAGTGCATCTCAGGACTCCAGGATGTACTGTCGTGAGGAATCCTAGAAGTGCCTATCTTTGAACTGACAGGAGACACAAAGGAAGGTGAAGGGACCCCCTTGTGGGGTGAGCCTCCCGCCCTGCTGTGTGACGAGCAGCCACACAATGGCCACACAGCGCCAAACGCGAGTCGGGCGGAGGTCAGCCCGCTGACCGCACCATTGCTGGTACAGCGTGGACTGGCAAGGAAGGGGTCCATGGGTAATTCGGTTCTTGACCAATGTCATGTAGGCCATGGCTTCAAAGTAGGAGCCATCGGAGAGGCCAGACTCACCCCGCATGGTGTGGATGGCATCAACCATGGTGTAGTTCCATCGCTCAGAGACGCCATTCTGGCTAGCGTATAAGGTATCGATGCCACGTGATAGATGCCGCGGGAGGCAAGGAAGGTTGTGGTCTCTCCCATGTACTCACCACCATGATCAGAGAAAAAGCAACAAAGATACCGACCACAGTTGCGCTCCGCACAAACAAGCCAGTCCCAAATGGCAAGAGGGATATCGCACTTTTGCCGAAGGCACAAGACCCAGCGGTAGCGAGAGTAGTCGACAGTGAGGATGAAAACGTAGCATCAATGCTCCCCGACAAACTCTGTAGCAAGAGGATCGATGAAATATGAGTGGACCAAGTCCAGAGGGGTGGACGCATGGGAAACTGAGGGTATGCGGACTGGTGGATCTTGCCCTGAGCGCAATCAATGCACTAGGTGGGGCACGGCCAAGGGAAGGAGGCCGGGTCAAGGTCCTTGGCCGGCTGGGTGCAGATTATGCTATCTACGGCAACAAAGTGGACGTGGCAAAGGCAGCGGTGCAAGACATGCATGTGTTACAAAGAGAGCATTCTGGTGACAAACACATGGCATGTGGCGGCCGACGGGGAGGGGACAGAGGAAAGGGAGGACAGATGAGGCACGTGCCACATGTTGACAAGGGCGGTGGCGTGAAGATTGACAAGACCGGAAGGACGTAACGGCACAGTGTCAATGCCACGCGAATGCAGAATGTCCATGCTCATGAAGTTAAGGGTAGTGATGGACGAGAGATTGAGCTCAAGACCTAGGATGAAGAGGACATCGGTCACAAAGACATCACCAATGGGACCACGGAAATGAGCGACACCAACGCTGCGGACAGGTAAGACCTTTCCGGAGCCCGTCCGGACATTGGGCACATTACCAAGAGGACCAAGCATACTAAAGGCCTCGCGAGAGGCCGTTATGTGATGCGTGGCCCTGGAGTCGATCCAGATCTCGGTAGGGTCCTGGACTGGAGTCGCTCGATTGCTAATTGTCATATGGAAACAAGCAAGAGATGGGAACGCGGTGGACAACGGTGCAAACCGAGACTACCAATCATCAAGCCATGCGACATCGTCATAGAGAAGGGCAAGAGACGAGGGCACGGGAGATGAAAATGTGGATAAGGAAGCAGGACACAATCGCAGCTCAATCTAAGTCATGCAGGGCAGGGCAAGCGAGCAGGAGGTGACGTAAGTCACACTTCCCTAGAGGGGGAGGGAAAGGCAGGCAGAGCTGGATCGAGATGAACTGCTCCAAATGATGCTCACGGGCGGATGGTCCGTGAGTGTAGACCGAGTGCGGTGTGACAACGTCGTGCCTGGAAGGGAGGAGGATTGCACCGGTGATGGAAAGGGAGGCACAGACGGCTTCGAATGGTGCTGCTGATGCCAGGGAGGCGACGGCCATGGAGGCGACGGCAGAGGAGGCGAGGGCCTCCATGCACTGGATGCGTGACTGCAGACAAGCCTCCTCAATCATGAGAAAGAGCTCGTATTCCCAAGGGATGAGAGTGTCCTGGGTTCCCATCGCGGAGAGGAAGTCCTGGGTGTAATGGACAAAGATGTTGACGAACGTATTAGTAGCACCGCGCTTGATGATCAGGAGCACGAGTAGAGGGGGTGGAGCAGAGTTTCCCACGCAACGGAGGATGTCCTCCACTGGTTGCCAGTATGAGGTGACCGTCTCTGTCTCCCCCATGCGTAGGGAGTTGAACTCCCAAAGTTGACGGCTGGTCTCAGCCTCGCTAGATAGGGGATGGGGACGTGTGAGGTTGTGCCATGCAACCATATGGTCTGGAGTCCCGCCAATGGTATATTCGCTAAGGAAGGGCTCGATGGCAAGGTGTGACGTTGGAGGGGAGACCGGGACGAGGGCCCGTATGGCGTGACCAGCATCATGCAGGTGGTAGGCTTGATAGGAGCTGTACGGGAGAGTATAGTCCAGCCACAGGCCCTCGCCTTGTGTCCAAATGTGAAAGCTAAGCTCCCACCTCATAAACTACTCGACAGCCTGAAGCAAAGGGGGCGAGATCTCAAATTCCTTTGGCCTACGGTCGGCACTGAGATTGGGGCCAAGGACTGAAGTCACTGTCTACCACTAGTGCTAGGTTTGCTGATGCGCCAAGCAATGCATGGCGTTAGCATAACGGGTCTAGCATACCTAGGAGGAAGGAAGGACGGCAAGGCATTCGCGTGGGTATGTATTTTCAACGGCTGCAGTGCTGCAAGTTGATGCATCAATGCGACAAAGTGCTAGCAAAGCCTTTGGATCGTTGGTGCTGTTACTACGGCTACTGGTGTTGCGACTACTGCTGCTGCAGTTGTGGTTGTTGCTGTTGCAGGTGTTTCTGTTGCTACTGCTACTAATGCTACTGCAATGGTAGCAACTATTGCTACTGCTGTTGTTGTGGCTGCTGGGCTCCTACAAGAAAGGGGGACTAAGGGCTCCTCCAACACAGGAGCACCCCTCTGCGTAGGGGTTGTTTGCCATGGTCATCCCTCTTTTGTTCTTACCTTTTTTTTTGTTCCACTTGTTCATTTTGTTTTAGTAGCTGCTGACGTCAGAACTGACGTCAACGCTGATGTCAGTTGGTGCCGGCTGAGTTTGTTGTGGTGGCTGCTACTATTGGTTCTTCTATTACTACAGATACTGACGTAAGTGGTAACGTCAGTAGTGACATCACTGTAGTGCTACATCACATAGCGTTGCTACTATACGCTGTTGTCACTATTGCTGTTGCGTTGTATTGCACCACGTTGTTGCCGCTAGTACTGCTACTACACTTGCAGTACTATGTGCTATAGCTGTTGAAGTTGTTCCTAGTGCTACAACAGTTGCTGGTGCTACTATGCAGTGCTTATCCCTGCTACTATTACTACGGCAGCTACTCTTGCTACATGCTACAACTGGTGTGGCTGTGGGAGCAGCTGTTGTGCCTGTTGTCGCTGCGGTAGTGCCATTGCACGTTGTTGTTTCTGCGGTAGATGCTCCTACTACAATAACAACAACGCGGGTGAGGGTGCTGCCCCGAGCCCTCAACAGTGGTGCCTACGAGGATTCCATAAGTTTCTTTTGTTTCTTTTCCTTCTTGTTTTCCTCTTTTGTTACTCGCTACTACTGTAGCTGGTACTATAGCTACGAGCTGCTGTCGTAGCCGCTACAACTGCTACTCCTGCTGCCAGCAGTTATTGTTCCTGCAACTGGCTGCTATTGTTGCTGATGCTGCTCGCTGCTACCTACTGCTGCATGTTACTCGCTGTTGCTACTTGTTGCTGTTGCTGCTCTTTCACGCTTCTCGTCGCTCACTGCTCACTATTGCTTGCTACTCGCTACTCGCTGCTACTTCGAGCAAAGGTTGCAAGCTACTAGTGTTGCAAGCTACTGCTGCTACAGCTCGCAAATACTACAAGCTTCTGCTGTTGCGTGATGGTGCTACAAGATGCTATTGCAATTTGTTATTGCTGCTTCTTCTTGTTGCAACTCATGGCAGCCGTTGCTTGCTACTACTGCTACTTGTTGCTATTTGCCGTTGCTACTGCTTTTGCTGTTACTCCTACTACTGTTGCTGCTACTCGTGCTGCTTCTACTACCTTAGAAGAGAGAGAAGAGAGGGAAAAGGGGTAAGGGACTTCCCTCGTTGTGAGCGCCTTCGCCACGTGCGTCGATGCTATCACGGCGTCGCCCATCACATTGCTGGCCATGAGGTCCGCTGACGCTACCATCGTCGCGGGGTCAATGCTACCAGAAACAATTCGGCAGCATTTTCCCCGCGTCCGGAGCGTTTTGATGACGCCACCCTGTGAGGCGTACTCTACAAGAGAAAATCCGGCAGATTTATCCCTGCACAGGCACGTATGTGGGACCACCGGTGTTGACTGGGACCTTTCTGCCTTATTGCTGCTCAATTCTGCTGCTTTTGCTGTGTTCTCGCTCTAATACCAAGCTAGAAAACCTAGTGCAATGGGTTTGCAGAGCCGCATTGTTGATTCAGCGTGTGAGAACCCACGCTCATTACTTAGGCTGCCCCCTTAGTATGCTGCACTAGAGTCTAAGTCTGAGAGCTCTGGTGTGTTTACTCAGAAACGCGCGCGCCAGACTTAGTGCCAGACAACAGCTAAAAACTGGAACTGATTCCTTAGAAACTGAGAATAAACAGCAATGGGAGACCCCTCCAAGTTCTAGCTCCCCCCCAGCTCTGTAGAGCTTGTTACTCAATTTCTTAGCCAAGTAGAAATATGACCTAGTTTCTGGCAGGCAAGGTTTTCTCAATGAGCCCTGCCAGACAGCCGACGGCCCAAAAACCTTGGCATCGTCCGTTTTTCCTTGAAACTGGACCATGCCATAGCACACACGCTGCCAACACAGTCGTGCAGACAGAATCACCTAGAAAAACAATAAATAGAGGTTATTGCTGCCTAGACCCAAGTAGTACCTTCACTAGTCCTCGGTGACAACAATGCTAGGTTAACATGAGACTTGGACCCTAAGCAAAGCATGACGGTGCAGAGGCAACGGTGCAATCAGATCCAGCGGTGGACGCATTCAGACAGTATCTGTAGTGGCAGTGACCGCCAGCGACATGACTGCCGTGGAAGCCTACCGATGGAGCTGAGCTCATCGCCGGAGGGAGGAGGCTCCAGCAAACTGCGTGTAGGCCTCAACGTGCATCAGCTCCACCGGACGACACTCTCGCAGCATGGAATCTCGTCGTCAGTCATCTGCACGCCCATGTACGCAAGTCGGGAGGAAACGACAGAGCACAATGAGAGATGCGCAAAAAACCAACATCAAACTGCGTTAAAGGCATGCAAATGAGAGGAACTCAAATCACATCAACCACAAGCCTATGTGGTCCATACACTCCTATGAATGTGTATGCCCCACGCTAGAAAGCAGAAGTGTAAACAACCATCACTGTCAATTTGGGTATTAACTAAGGCATGTAGGCCCATGCAAACACGAACATGAGCTCTGTGTGTGAGTGCCATGCCAAACAACAAGAACTTGACTAAGATTGGAATGCATGATATGAAAGAACGAGGAGAAAGTACAAATGAGCCCCTAGCGGGCTTCTGTAAGGTCACCAGAAGCTAGCCGCACCGGGACCCATCATCTCCGCTGATCCCAAATGAGTCTACGGGGAGAATGCTTTGTATACACCACGAGAGAAACAAGGGTGGTCTCCTCGAGGCACCAAAACAGCTCTCCAAGTGCCCGGGTCTCGACCACCGAGAAAATACAAGCAGTGCTAGAAATACTCAAAATCAGCGTCCATACATCACAAACAGCTTCTCGAATGCTACTACAGCCATCGGTCCACCGAGTGTGCAGGTCTCAACCCACGGAGAAAACCTTCCTAGCTCCCAAAAAGCCAACAGGGCTGCTGGAACGCATTGAGCGCGTCTTGTCGGCGCGCTCGTAGATGCTGGAGATGTCTCAGGACACTTCGAAGGCCTATCGTGTTATCACGCCCTCCTTGACCATATACCACCAACGTGGGTATATGGGTAATCCATTGGCGTCGGCCGTGACACGTGGAAGCCACACAAACCAACACTCCCCCTGGATGACATGGTCGTCAACGCGAGAAAAAGTGAGCCAAGGAACGGAACAATAGCGCATGCCAAGCCACAATGTACACGAGTGAACTCACACACATACACATCTACTACCCATCTCAGGTCTCCCTAGACAGTAGCACATCCTACCAAGTGTCTGGGTCCCGAGTGATGCACATATGCACAAACCAGGGTAATGCACATCATACGCATGTAAGACGACAAGAAAGTCTCCTTGTGACACTGGCAGTATGAGTGCCCGCGTCTCGATCGCTACGAGCAATCCAACAAGTATCAGCACTCTACCCACAATAGCATCATCAACCAACACACAAGATCATGGGGGGATCTCCTCGTAACACAGTTGCAACTCACCATGTGTCCGGGTCTCGACTCTTATGAGCGATCCAGCTCACATGTACATGCCACACACAGTGTAGCCACACACCAAGACACACAATCACATGGTCTCCTCGTGATGCTTGTTCAACCGACCAAGTTTCCGGGTCTCGATCAACGGGGTTCTACCATCCACATGTAATTGTGCAGGCACGAAGCATGAGCCACTCACTCGATTTTGTAGTATGCTCATAACAGAGCATGGACCTTGCCATGCATCACCCATGATGTAGCGTCAAGTCAAGGTCCACATAACACTCCCCCTGGGCAGATGAAACTGGCATCAATTTCCTTGGTGGAGATGCTGATACCGTAGCTGAATAGATCCTGAGCGAGAAATCCTGTGGTCTCTCCATCACGTTCAGACAACTCCCCTTGTCACGTACGAATCTGCTCCCACCCTCAAAGACAAAGTGGTGTCTTTGGCTACGACTCATCGCGTTGCCCCTGCATCACCTAGAGTGCACCAATCCTTATTAGGATGCCTAGAGTCCCAACCTACAGTCTCTCCTCTCTCCTCTCCACTGAGATGCATCTTTGTATGCCGGAGGAAAGGGAATGGACAAGCATCACGCAGGCATGGATGAAGTGGCGGAGCTGGCCTCCGAGGCGGGATAGAGCACCTCACAGCACAAGGGTGCACCACCACAAGAGAAGGAGGGCTGGAACGATGAACCGGACCAAAACCAATGGACGAAGCTGACGATGGAGTAGCTGAAGACGAAGGAGCGATGATGGAGTTGACAAGAACAAGGATGGTGGAAACTAAAGGCATGCTCACCTCTCCTGTGGTAGTGTCTCCATCAGACGTCATACTCAGAGTCGGTATGGGATCCTCCCCGAGTAGTGGAAAGCTCATGCCGATGATAGTGGTTCTCCACAGCTCTGACATTCACTCATGTGCTGACATCACCTCTCGCAATAGTATCTCTACACGCTCTTGTAAGTCAGCGTAATCTCCCTCGGACATGTCCAAGCGGCCCATTTCTGCCTCGCATAGGATCAATCATGTCTCACTAGATGCTACAAACGTAGACAATAGAACTTGCAAGTATAGCTCCATCTGCATCTCTTGTGCTCAAGACGATGGAGCCGGTGCTATTCCATCTTCTTGGGGGTCAGCCAAACTTGTAATATCCTGAGATGCTGGATAATCAGACGCACGTGAAGGTGTGACATCTTGACCACTGCTTGTGTCTATCATACGGGGAGGAATGAGCGGTAGCATGTCAAAAGAGAAGGAGAAGGAGGAGTCCTCAGAGTCCATGGAGCATGTGGAAATTTTGTCTATGCAAGTACTTCCACTTTGTGTCCATGCGATCAGTAGGGTCACAAACATGTGAACACAAGAGGGCAGAACTCATCTCCTGGTGACGAGGTGACTCCACTCGCTTGGTCGGATCTACTCATAGTCCTTGACTGCCAACGTAGTGGGCTCAACGATGCAAGATTCCGGCTTGACAATACCCGTCAATGCAACCAGCAAACGCAGCTGGCACTCACGCACCATCTCGCCGTGAAGATTGGTCGCTATCACCTGCTCAATAATGGAGTGATGATCACCATCAGACACTGTCATGAGTGTCACAGCTCCGCCGTGTGTTTGGGAATCCGAAGATGCTGGGAATATGGGCAACTCCTAACGCTGAACCTGGCCCTCACATAGCATCGATGACAAAGTAGAGCCAGTGTGTCTCCTGCAGCACATGTCCTAGTGACATCTCTCACAACTGCTGCTCTCAAGAATGCCTAAACCTCTAAAAAACCAGCCGTCCGGCTTTGCTCATGCACTACGACCGCTGACGGGCTGGTGTGAGCCACGTGCACCAACGCCACTGTAATCCTGTAAGGGGCATCCCGATCCACATGGGACTCCTCTGCCACTGCCGGGTTGCTACCGGTCGGAGTCGCAAGTGGCACTGCCGAAGCACGCGGGACGTACACTCCTCCTGATACAACTTGTTGCAGAATGTCCGCCTCCTGCCCTAGCATGGATGTCGACCTCTATGACATGCATGTCTTATGTATTGTAATATCCGACAGGCTAGTGTGAGCCTGCTACACACACTCCCCCAAAATTCCGGTAGACGCATCTCAATCCGTACGGTACTCCTGTACGACTGCCGGGCCGCCACCGGTTGGAGCCGTGAATGGCACCGCCTAGAGAAACCGGGCCTGCGCTCCTCCAAATGTAATCTGCTACTGCGCAAGATTTGGATCTAGCCTAGACGTGGAAGTTGAGCTCAATGACACGCAAGTCTCCACCATGAATGCCATGTCGGGATCAAACTCTACGTCGTATGCTATCACCGTAGTATCTGACTCTGTAAGAGCTAACGCTTGGGCACCACGGCACGGCGTGAGCGCGCACCCTGTTGCTACGGTCACAATGTGTAGTGACCACACTCCCCCTCGAAAGGTATAGCAACGGAAGCCAAGGAGGCGGATAGCGTATCAAGACCAACGTGAGCACGAAATGCAGAGCACTGACGCCAATGCCGTGTGCATTCACGAGTGGAACGACTCCAATGAAGACATGTCATCTCGAGATGGCGTCGTGGTAGCAAGAGAGTGGAGGATTGAAAGGATGGTGGCAGCCTGGGACTAGCCAGCAAGTGGAGATGAAGAGACACCATCATATGAGAAATGAGGAGAGGATGAAGGAGATAAGATCAAGGAGGCCATAAAAAAACTAGTAGCGAAAGCACGCTTGATGACGAAGAGGTCACAAAGCCATTGCACCATCTGCCTCAGGCCATGGATATCGATAAACATGGCCGCCAGAGGTCCAGCTAGGGGATCTACCAACGTTCGCAAATCCGCATGCTGTGAAGGACGTATGCTCAGATGAGGCTAAAGCCAAGGTGGATGCCAGCCACGAGGGCGCATCCAACAGTGATGCCAACCATGACGTCCATCACCATAGTAGTGGCACGCGAACGTGCAATGCGCCTACTCAAATGTCTGCCCACTCATCTCGTGCGCCAAACAATGGATAGGTGCCAAGGACACCTACTCCCCGTGGTTAACACCAAGCCACGGGAGAGGAAGACACTGGGAGACAATTTCACCCCTGTAGGTCACATTGTTGGGGTCAGCATGGGTAGTCAGATGGGAAGAGCTGCACGAGCACAGCACATCTAAAGAAGGGGGTCTAACCAGTTGCGACTACTAGTGCTGCTGTCACTAAAGGAAAAAGAATTGCTCCAAGAAAAGAAGTTGTGGTGGTTGCAGGTGTGGCTACTACTCCAAGCGGTGGAATACCAAACTTTCCGAGATGGACAAACCCGAACACGACGTCAACCCTACGGATTGAAATCCGGGACCAATCCACGGACCCAGAGAGATGCCAGTCCACGACCCGTCTCGAAAAGGAAGTTGCCACCGACAACAGTCTAGGGTCGGCTGGGACGGCGAGACTACAAACGCAACTGCAACTGCCCCTCACTATGTTTTCATTGCAACTCCGCCTGATAGTGCTTTTGCTACCATGAAAGTTGGTACTGAAGCGGCGGTAGTTGTACGATTAGGTCTTCCTCTATGTTTTTTTTCTTTGCTTTTTCTCTAGCCCTCAAGCCCTTTTTTTTCTTCCTTTCCCCTCTTCTTGCCCTCAGCCCCCCCCCCCCTCCTTTTGCCTCAGCTCCCTTTTTTCTCCTCATCCCATCTATTTTAGATTGCCCCTAATCTAAGGCAATAGAGAAAATAGATGAGGGAGAAGGGTGTCCTGCTAGTCCTTCCTCTTGCACACGCTTGCTCGCTCGCTCGCTTGTGCAAGTGAGCGGGGTGGGTGGGAGGAGCAAACAAAGAGGGGAGGGATCTGGCCCCTCTCTTACCGTCCGATCCCTCCGTCGGTCGGTCGACGAGGCTGATGGGGCCGAGGGGGCTCATGGGCCCATCCGAGGACCCCCTCAAGAGCGGGCTCGACGGGGCCAACAGGCCCCCTCCGAGGGTGACCCTCCGGGGAGGACTCAAGAAAGCCTCTTCCAAGGGGGACCCTTGGAGGAGGGCTGCGAGGCCCTTCGACTGTAGCAACTACGGCGACGTGTCTATGTGCTATGGTTGCTGCTACTGTTGCTTTTGCTAGTGTTGCAACTGTTAATGCTGTTGCTTCTACTACTGCTGCTACAGTTGCTACTCTACACAACAGCAGCAGCTGCTGCTACCGCTGCTACTTGCTGCTACCGCTGCTACCTGCTGCTGCAACCACTACTACTACAGTCGTAGGCGCTACTGCTGCCACCGTTGTTACTATTGTTGTGCGCTGATACTACTGCCGTTGCTACTACTGCCGCCAGTGCTACACGTTGATGTTGCTGCCACCGCTGCTATAGCAGCTGCTGCTGTTGCTGTGATGTGTTGTTTCTACTATCGCTGCTAATGCTCGTGCCATTGCTATTGGTGCTACGTGGCACAATAGCTGCTGTTACTGCTGCTGCTGCCAAAAGTGCAGCTGGTACGAATGCTACCGCCCGCCGCTATTGTTGTTGCCGTCGCTACTACTGTTGTGAGAGGATGTTTTGCCGCAACTGCTCCTGCTACACGGCACCATAGTTGACGTCAATGCGTCTACTGTTGCTACTACTGTTGTTGTCCCAACCGCTAATGATGTTGTGCGCTACTCACCGCCCCTGTGTCATTCACGTGCAGTCACTTTGCACTCCCTCACGATGTTTCCAGCGTGGCGCCACGTGGCGCGTTCTCTTTGCGTGTCGCCCACTACTGTTGCTTCTGTTTTTTCTGCTGCTCACACGCCCCCTTGTGTTGTGATTTAAAGTTAGAATTCAATTAGGGCATCCAGGCAAATGCAAACACAAAAATGAGCTCAATGTGTGAGTGCAATGCAAAATGGTAAGAATTTGGCTAAGAGTGGAATACATACTATGAAAGAACAAGGAGAAAGTACAAATGAGCCCCTAGCGGGCTTATGTAGGGGCAACGATAGCTAGCCGCACTGGGCTCCATCACCCCCACTGAACCCAAATGAGTCTACAGGGAGAGCGCATTGCATGCACCACAAGAGAAATAAGTGTGGTCTCCTCGAGGCACCGGAATAGCTCTCCAAGTGCTTGGATCTTGATCACCGAGAAAACACAAGTAGTGCTAAAAATTCTCGAAATCAGCATCCATGTATCACAAATGGATTTTTTAACATCTGAAGCACTACTACGGCAATCGATTCTCCTCGTTGCACCGGTATAGTCCACATGGTGCGCAGGTCACAACCCACCGAGAAAACTCTCCTAGCTCCCAAAAAGCCAACAGAGCTGCCGGAACGCATCTACCGCGCCTCGTCTCAGGATACTCTGGAGGCCCGTCCTGTCATCATGCCCTCCTCTTCCATATACCACCAACGTGGGTATATGGGTAATCCATCAGCGTCGATCGTGACGAGTGGAAGCCAAACAAACCAACAAGTCAAGCTCTCCATAGATCTGATGTTGGTGCTCTGGCCACCACTTGACAGCTTGATGGTGTCGCCATCACTGTGTGATCCATGATGTGTCACAGTGTTGCACCCAAGAGCTTTAGTTCAGGTCAATCACCTAGAGTGATAATGTGTGTGACAAGTCAAGAGTTCCCTTGCGTGTATTACAACCACAACCAATAGACCCCCCTCTTATGTGCTGGTTTTTTTGCATCTCTCATTGTGCCCTATTGTGTCCTCCCGGTTTGTGTACATCGGCATGTAGATGACTGACGGCAAGACTCAACCCTGCTGGAATGTCATCCGATGGAGCCGACACACCCTGAGGTCTACACGTACTTTGTTGGAGCCTCCTCCCTGCGGCAACGTGCTCAGCTCCATTGGCAGGCCACCTCGGCAGTCATGCCGCCGGCGGNGCTGGTTTTTTTGCATCTCTCATTGTGCCCTATTGTGTCCTCCCGGTTTGTGTACATCGGCATGTAGATGACTGACGGCAAGACTCAACCCTGCTGGAATGTCATCCGATGGAGCCGACACACCCTGAGGTCTACACGTACTTTGTTGGAGCCTCCTCCCTGCGGCAACGTGCTCAGCTCCATTGGCAGGCCACCTCGGCAGTCATGCCGCCGGCGGTCACTGCCACTTCACATGTTGTCTCCATGCATCCATCGCTGGATATGTCTGTACTGTTGTGTCTGTAGCGTCATGCTCTTTCTAGGGTCCATGTCTCATGTTGTGTGGCACTGTTTGGCATCATGGATCATCGTAGGCACTGTCTGGGTTCAGGCAGCCATAACTCTTCCATGCTATTCTTCTAGCTATTTCTGACCACACGACTGCGTTTGCACCGTCGGTATTATGGTATGGTTCAGTTTTCACGCAAACGGACGACGCCCAGGTTTTGGGTTGTCAATCGTCTGGCAGGGCTCACTTAGAAAACCCTGCCTACCAGAAAATAGGTCTATGTCTATTTTCTGATCGGCTGGTTAGCAAAGTAACAAGCTCTATAGAGCTGGGGGGGAGCTAGAACTTGGAGGTGTCTCCCCTTGCTTTTCAGTCTTCATTCCTAATCAGTCACTTTCAGTTTTCAGCTGCTTTCTGGCGCTAACACTGGCATGCGCGTTTCTGAGTAACAAACCTAGAGCATCCAGACTTAAACTCTAAAGTGGCAGACTAAGGGGGGAGCAGACTAAGCAACGAGCGTGGAAGACCACACGTAGCATCAACAACGCTACTTCCCCAACCTGCTGCCTAGAATTTCCAGCTTGGCATCAGAGCTCGAGCATAGCAACAGCAGCAAAAGACAGGCGTACAGGTGCTAGACAACACCTGCGGACCCCCATACACGCCAGTGCAGGGAAAATGCTATCGGTTTTCTTCCGGCACCATTAACCCGCCTCGTGGCGGCGTCAGATTCTTTCCCACAGCCACTGGGCCAGGGAAAATGCTGCCAGATTCTTTCCGGCAGAACTGACCCCCAAGTTTGACGCAACGAGGTGAGCGGCCAGCGACGTCACACATCGCAACGGCGATGCACGTGGCAGCATCACTGGCAATAGTAGCAAGCAATAAGAGCAGCCTGTAGCAGTAGTAGCAGCTTGCACCAGCATCAAGGAGTGGCAACAGCGGCCAACAGCAGCTGCGCATAGCAGTAGCAGCGGCACCAGTAGCAGCTCGCAGCAGCTCACACCAGTAGCCCGTCGTAACTACAGCCAAAAGTAGCAGCTCGCACCAAAAGTAGCAGCAGTAGCAAGCGACAGTTGTAGTAGCGAGTAGCAACAGCGAGCAACAGCAACAGCGAGCAGCAACCGGTAGCAGCTAACAGCAGCAGCAACAACAAGTAGTAGCTGCTACAGCATCAGCGGCTGCATCTGCTCGGAGCCCGTTGCTCGCCAAGAGATCGAGTTGCAAGTAGCAAGTTTGCAGCTCCTAGCGAGCAACAAACTGAGAGCAACAAGCAGTAAGCTCGATGCTCATGGCTCGCTGCTCACACAGAGCAATAAGCTCACTATTACCAAAAGAAATATACATCCCCCACCCCACGAGCAACTTTGCAACGGCTGCAACCACCGCCATAGCCGCTAACGCAGCCACAGTAGTTACAGGACAACACAGCAGCTTCAAAACAGCAGCAACAACACCCCATGTTGCAACAAATGCCGCAGCAACAACAGCCGTAGCAGTCGTAGCAGTAGCAGCACCTACAACAGTAGAAGTAGCCGCTACTACACCAACAACCGCGGCAGTAGCAGTAGTAGTAGCACCCACAGCAGTTGTTGTAACAGTAGACAAGCAGCAGTCGTAGAAGTTGTGGCAGCAGTACAAGTTGTGGCAGCAGTAGCGGCAATAGCAGCTCCTGGTGCTGCCCTACAACTGACACAGCAACGGCCCTAGCACCAGCCGCTAGTGTCGTCAGCAACCGTCACTGTTGACGACATCAACAAAAAAAGGGAGAAGGAGAAAAAGAGGGACAGATACTCTACCGCAGCCACCTTGTAAAATGTAGCACCAGCTACTGACATCAGCCATCCTAGGCTGACGTCAGTGCTGACATCAACAAGACACCCCAAAAAAAGAAATAAAAGGGGGGAGCACCAAAACCCACCATGGCTAACAGCCTCAGTGGGGAGGGGTCCTCCTCTATTTGGGGGACCCCCAACCCCCCTTTCTTACAACAGCTATAGCAGTTGTAGTAGTAGCAATAGCAGCAATAGTAGTAGCAACAGCAAGAGTAGTAGTAGCAACAGCAATAGTAGTCTACAGGCTTTGTCGCCGGTGCCTCCGACCCCCTAGCCGCCATTCAGCAACAGATTGCCGCACAAACGGAGCAACTTGCAACACTATAGCCATTCGCATCACACACTTACATCAGTGCCCTACCGCCTTTCCTTCCCCCTGGGCATGCTAGTCCCGTTGTGTTTGCTGCCACGCATTACTTGGCGTAGCATCAGGCTCAGGGCCAGCGGCAAATAGTGAATTCAGTCCTTGGCCCCACTCTGGGTGCTGGCCATAGGCCAAAGGACTTTGAGACCCCACCCACGCCGCTTCAGGTCGGCGAGCAGTTACGGAGCTAGGCACTCAGTTTCTGCATCTGGGCCCAAGGTGAGGGCTTGTGGGCGTACTACACCGTTCCGTACGACCCCACCAAAGCCGACCGGCTCTATGACACTGGGTGCATCGTACGTGCCCTCGNATCCCTCCTCCGGTTTCACGCCTGGCCCTAGAGCCTTTCCTTGGCGACTTCACTGTACCTCGTCTGTCCTCTCATCCCCCCATCTCCTCCCCACCCGCCCTTATGGGCCATGTCTTTGTCACTAGCACACTATCGCCGCAGCACACACATCTCTTGCAACGCCGCCTTTGCCACGTGCACTCAACTGCGGTTGACAGCATGCTCCGCACCCAGCAGGCCAAGAGCTTAGACCCGGACTCCTTGCCCTGGTTGTGCCCCACAGAGGGCATTGGTTGCGCTCAGGGCAAGATGCACCACACCACCTACCCCCAATCTTTTTCCCGTGCGTCCGCCCCTCTGGACCTCGTCCATTCTCATGTCATGTGTCCTCTCCCTATTGAGTCTGTCGAGGAGCATGGCCGCTATGTCCTCACCCTCACTATCGACTACTCTTGCTACCACTAGGCCTTCTGCCTTCGGCAGAAGAGCGATGTCGCTCAAACCATTTGGGACTGGANAAGATGCACCACACCACCTACCCCCAATCTTTTTCCCGTGCGTCCGCCCCTCTGGACCTCGTCCATTCTCATGTCATGTGTCCTCTCCCTATTGAGTCTGTCGAGGAGCATGGCCGCTATGTCCTCACCCTCACTATCGACTACTCTTGCTACCACTAGGCCTTCTGCCTTCGGCAGAAGAGCGATGTCGCTCAAACCATTTGGGACTGGATTGTCCGTGTCGAGTACAAGTGTGGTCAGCCTCTCTATCTCTTTTGCTCTAATCGCGATGGCAAGTACATGGGAGAGACCACGACTTTCCTCGCCTCCTGCTGTATCCACCACGAGACGTTGGCACCTTACACACTGGCCCAGAACGACGTCTCCGACCAGTGGAACCGCACCATGGCTGACGTCGTCCGCACCATGCGAGTCGATTCAAGCCTCTCCGATGGCTTCTACTTCGAGGCCATGGCCTACATGACATGGGTCTGGAATCAGATTCCTCGCGGACCCCTTCCTTGCCAGTCCATGTCGTACGAGCACAGGTGCGGTCAGCGAGCTGACCTCCGTCCCGCTCGTGTCTAGGGCTGTGTGGCCATTGTGTGGCTGCCCGCCTCGCAGCAAGGAGGCAATCTCGTCCCTCGTGGGCGTCATTGCACCTTCCTTGGTGCCTCCGTCATTCCAAGGCCTCGCGCTTCTGGGATCCCTCCCGGCACGGCATCTTTGATTGGCGCAATGCCCTCTTCTTTGAGGAGCTTTTTCCTCGTGACCTCGTCTGCTCTGGCTCGTCTGTGTCCCTCCCGTCGCGGGGAAGAGTGGTGAGTCCGTTCCCCATCCTGTCGCTTCCGCGCGGCACATCACATGGTCCCTCCGAGCCGGTAGCCCCAATTGTGTTCGTTGGCCCATCCGAACTGGCATTCCTAGATGCGCTCGCCGTTGGCTCCTCCGGGTTGGCAGCCCCAGTCGCGTCCGCTGGCCCCTCCGAGCCGGCAGCCCCAATCGCGTCCGCTGGCTCCTCCGGGCCAATAACCCTAGTCGCTTCCGTTGGCTCCCGGGGGCCGGCAACCCTAGTCGCGTTCGCTGGCCCCTCCGGGCCGGCAGCCCAAGTCGCGTCCACTGGCCCCTCCGAGCCGGCAGCCCTAGTCGCTTCTGTTGGCCCCTCCGGGCCGGCATCCCCAGTCGCGGCTTCTAGCCCCTCTGGGCCGACAGCCCCAGTTGCGTCCCCTGGCTCCTCCTGGCTGGTAGCCCATGTCGCATCCGTTGGTCCCTCTTGGCCAACAGCTCCTATCGATTTTGCTGGTCCCACCGCGCCGGCAGCCTTGTCCGTGTCCGCTGGTCCTTTCGGGCAAATAGACCTGTCCGCGTCTGCTGGTCCCTTAGCACCAGCAGCTTTGTCTGCCTCCGCCATCACCTCACACTCAGTGCCATCCACTTCCCTACCGTGCTACACACGTGGCCCAGGCGGCAGCATCCGACCCATGCTGTTCGTGAGCGCAAAAACCATCACACCACGCACTGTGGCGCCTTGGACCCCCGTCGCCCCACATGTCTCTTCCACTCCTACGATAGTGAGTGGGAACCCTAGCACCAAGGCCCTCTACCTAACCACTTCAGCTATCATTGCAGACCTCCACCCGGGCTCTGCGCTGGGCTATGTCATGCTTCATCAGGAGCATCGGCATGCTGTCATGTCTGCACTCATATGTGTCCCACCTGGAGTTCGAGATGCACACGCCCTTGTAGTCTGCTCCACGGCACGCCTAGAGGATCGAGCCATCATACGCAAGGCTCGAACCTCCCCTGTGGTCCCACACGTGATGCTGCCTGCTACCGACGAGATCGCTGCTATCCGGCAGCACCACGTGTATGACCTCGTCGATCTCCCTCCAAGTCAGAAGGCCATCGGTGCCAAGTTGGTCTTCCGGCATAAGTGGAAGGCGGATGCGTCCTTGGAAAAGTACAAGGCCCGCCTCACAACCAAGGGGTTTGCTCAAGTCCTTGGGGTTGAATACAAACCAGATCTTTGCCCCAATTGGCCAATTTTTGCACTAGCCGGGCGCTCTTCAGCCTCGTTTCCCAGCACGGGTGGGTGCTCCATCAGATGGGCGTGAGCAACGCTTTCCTCCATGGCTCGCTGGAGAATGAGGAGTTCTACATGGTACAGCCTCCCAGCTTTGACGATGGCACTGGGAAGGCCTGGCGGCTGTGAAAGGCTCTCTATGGCCTGAAACAGTCGCCTCGGTGCAGGAGATTAGTCGCACGCTCCTCTGTGACAGCCTCTTGCGCAGTAGTGCTCATCCCGCACTGTTCATCACCCCGCGAGGCCAGACCTTCGCCTCTGTCTTGGTGTACGTCAATGATCTCCTCATTGCGTCACCAGATGTGGTTGCCATCCAACGCGTCAAGGACCTGCTATACATCGCCTACTAGATGAAGGATCTCGGCTCTGCCCGAGTCTTCCTGGGCATGGAGCTTGAGAATGATCGCTCCTAGGGCATACTCCACGTCCATCAGGCCGCCTATGTACAGACTTTGTCCACTCGCTTCGTCGAGGATTTGCCCCTCGTGCCGAGCCCATCCTCACCCATGGCATGCGATGGCGAAACAAAGCTAAGGAGCTCTGACCCAGCCGTTGTGGGGGAGCCAGTTCACTTGACCTCCTATCTGCGAGTCATCGGGTCACTAATACTCCTGGCGACAACGACGCGCCCAGATATCGCGTTCGCCGTCAACCTCCTGGCTCAGTTCTCTCAGGAGTCACGTCACCTCCACTTTGGGGCCGCGATCCGAGTACGGCACTTTGTCATCTCGACTCCGCGACGAGGTCTCATGTTCTGCCGACAGCCGACTGTTGTCGCGGTGAGCTACACCGTCAGTGACTGGGCCGGTAGTCCAGACGGTAAGAGCCGCACAAGTTGCATCTTTCTAGTCGGCGACACGGCTGTGTCCTGGCGTAATGGCAAGCAGCAGTGCCTTCTACACAACACTACTGAGGCTGAGTACGTAGCCCTTGGTTCAGGCACATATGAGAGCGTGTGGCTGTGTCGTCTATTGTCCGAATTTTGTCATTCCGTCGCATCCATCACGTTGCATTGTGACAATGAGAGTGCCATGGCCATCGCCAAAAATGATGGCATGCATCACACACACAAAGCACATCAATGTTGAGTATCACTTTGTGCGTTCGTTGTTCCATGACCGCAGCGTGAGCATTGCATGGATTGAGACAACACGGCAGCATGTTGCCTTCTTAACCAAGGCACTGAAACGCGACTCGTTCAAAAAGGTTGTGAGTTCAGTCGACGTGTGTCCGTGAGTTGTACTCTTTGCTCTGGCCTGCATCTCTATGTGCCCTCGGGGATTCTGTCTGTTGAATGTGTCGTTCCCCGCCCATATGCACTACGCCTGTCATTCATTGGGGAGTGTTGGTTTTTTCGCATCTCTCATTGTGCTCTGTTGTGTCCTCCAGACTTGTGTACACCGGCGTGCAGATGACTGATGACAAGACTCGACACTGCTGGAGTACCGTCCGGTAGAGCCGATGCACGCTAAAGTCTACAGGCAGTTCGCAAGAGCCTCCTCCCTGCGGCAACGTGCTCAGCACCATCAGCGGGCCTCCTCGGCGGTCGGGCTGTCGCCGGTCACTACCATCGCAGATGTTGTCTGCATGCGTCCAGCATTGGATCTGACCGTGCTATTGCGTCTGCAGCGTCATGCTCTGTCTAGGGTCCATGTCTCATGTTGCATGGCACTGTTTGGCATCATGGACCATCATAGGCACTGCCTAGGTTCGTACAACCATAACTCTTTGCTGCTATTTTTCTAGCTGTTCTGACCACACTGAGAAGATGCAAAGAAGCTTCCTAGCAATACTCCCGTTGACCAGGCGTCAGTGCCTGATCAGACGGTGACGACAGTCACAGGTCGTACACGCAACGGCAAGAGTTTGGCTAGGGGACACAAGGCAAAGTGTCTGAATGCTTCAATAGCATTTCCAGACAGAAATGAAAAATGACAGGTCCATGGCACAAGTACCTGTCGCGGCGCACGGCGGGTGTCGCACGCAGCAGTGCAAGATCTGTCCTAAAACCGGCCCAAAACCATTGTTTTTACCGTAACTCTGCGCACACATGTCAGAACGCTACGCACTCTGAACCTACACGTGCAGAATCACATGCCGGACGTTACGACTGGTCACATGCATGCATCCGGCATCAAACGGCGAACACACAATGCAAAACATGCAAATCGGGCCCACGGCCAGTCCACCGATGAAGGCCTGCGTGCTGCAGAAAAACTGCAGGAAGTCCCGGGTAGCGTCCAGAGCTCTGGAACGGTCGTCGGTCAGCTCCAAGCTGATCGTCCGCCACCAGATGACGCACCGGTACTGCCTGGGTCCGCATCAGGGATCTGCACGAGTATTGACACGGCCGAGTGGTCACAGTAAACTGTACAGGTCGACAGAAACGTCACAAATCACAACACACACGACTGTGCTCGCACCGTCGGTGTTATGGTATGGTCTAGTTTTCATGCAAAGCAGATGATGCCCGGGTTTTGGGCTGTCGACCGTCTGGCAGGGCTCACCGAGAAAACCCTATCTGCCGGAAAATGGGTCTAGGTCTACTTTCTGATTGGCCGGTCAGCTGAGTAACAAGCTCTACCGAGCTGGGGGGGGGGGGGGGGGG
>SZWC01018644.1:20187-44256 GCA_023375785.1 Penium margaritaceum
AGGAGGTGGTGATGGCGGTGGAGGGGAAGGTGGAGGCGGTGACGGAGGCGGAGATAGCGGAGGCGATGGAGGGGGAGGTCGGGGTGGAGGGGGGCGAGGGGGTCCGGGAGGAGGAGGGCGGGGAGGAGGAGGGCTCTTGGGAGGAGGAGATCGAGGGGGTGGTGGGGAGGGGGGTTTTGGCGGCGGTGGGCGACGTGGAGGTGGCGAGGAGAGAGGAGGGGGCAGTTTTGAGGGGGACGGAGGAGGGGGGGGTTTCTTTGGAGGAGAGGGCGGAGGCACCCGGGGCGGAGGTGCGGGCTGTGTTGTTCGGACTGGTGGCGGGGGGCGGGGCGGCGGGGAAGGGGGAGCGGAGCGTGGCGGCGGCGACGGCGGCGGGGAGCGCTTGGGCGGGGAGAGCTTTGGGCTCTTTGGGGGGCTTTTTGTCTTGATCGTGGCGGCATCGCATGGGGCGTGGACGACAACGACGACGACGATGACGACGACGATGATGACGCGGAGGAAGACGGAGGGCAGGTTTGAGAGACGGATTCGACCTGAATGGAGCAAGCGTGGCACGGCATGGCATGGCATGGCATGGCATGGCATGGCATGGCATGGCATGGCACGGCATGTTACGGCATGTCACGGCATGGCATGGCATGGCATGGCATGGCATGGCACGGCACGGCACGGCACGGCATGGCATGGCATGGCATGGCATGGCACGGCACGGCACGGCACGGCACGGCACGGCACGGCACGGCATGGCATGGCATGGCATGGCATGGCATGGCATGGCATGGCATGGCACGGCATGTTACGGCATGTCACGGCATGGCATGGCATGGCATGGCATGGCATGGCATGGCATGGCACGGCACGGCACGGCACGGCATGGCATGGCATGGCATGGCATGGCACGGCACGGCACGGCACGGCACGGCACGGCATGGCATGGCATGGCATGGCATGGCACGGCACGGCATGGCATGGCATGGCACGGCATGGCACGGCACGGCACGGCACGGCACGGCACGGCATGGCATGGCATGGCATGGCACGGCACGGCACGGCACGGCACGGCACGGCATGGCATGGCATGGCATGGCATGGCACGGCACGGCACGGCACGGCACGGCATGGCATGGCATGACATTACACGGCACGGCACGGCACGGCACGGCACGGCATGGCATGGCATGGCATGGCATGGCACGGCACGGCATGGCATGGCATGGCATGGCACGGCATGGCATGGCACGGCACGGCATGGCATGGCATGGCATGGCACGGCATGGCATGGCACGGCACGGCATGGCATGGCATGGCATGGCACGGCATGGCACGGCACGGCACGGCACGGCATGGCATGGCATGGCATGGAGTGGCAAGCAGCAGGGGCACCAGGGTTGACATGGGTCAGGCACCACCACCACCACCGCCACCTCGTACAGTTTGACAACGCGTCAAGGTTCGAGTAAGAGGGATGTCATGTCAGTGACACGATGCGACTGCGGCGAAGAAGGGAGGCAAGGTGGGGCTTTAAAACACTTTTGAACTGTGGAGAAACTGCGGAGGCTGTAGGTTGCGCCTCCGCCTCTACTCCAACTTCGCACAACACACTCCCCATCGTATATAACTTGGTCTCATTCCTTGTTTCCATCCCATCCCAGCTACCTGCTCTGTCCCCCATGCCTTCCTTCTTCCTTCTTCCTTCTTCTTTCCCCCTTCCCCTCCTTCAGAGCTATCGGCCTCAGGCCGATAGGAAAACAAGAAGTTCTCTCTTCACCTCCTCACTCCACCGCTTGCTCCCCAACCTCAATCCATCTCCCTACCTCCCTCTTCCTCCCCATTCCTCCACCTTCCTCCCTTTCCTCCCCGACCTCGCTCTCTCCCTCCCTACGTCGTCGGCGACGACTAACACTAGCACTAGTACTAACACTAGCACTAGCACTAGTCGTAGTAGTAGGAGGAATGGTCACGGCTCGTGGCCCACGGGCTGTCTCCAGTCCAGTCGCTTCCGCAGCGCGCGCGCCACGGAATGGCAACCACGCGATGCGACGCACTCGTCGTGGTTGCGGCTTGTCGCGACCCACCCAGTGTGCCGCAACCACTTTGCCGCCGTGCGCGCGCACCGCACAGGTCAGCGCCGCGGACGAATGCGATGCAACGCGAACCGAGCAACCAAGGCTCCACTGAAGCCGCTTGAGTGGATAGGCGGCTCGAGTCAAGCCGCCTATCGCGCCCGTGCGCGCGCACGTCAGCCCCCGACGACTGCGCCCCCCGCGCGACCCCTGACGCCCTGCCCGACCCTGCCGTGCTGCTGTTGCTGCAGCAGGAGCAGGAGCAGCAGCAGCGGCAGCAGCAGCAGCCGCGGGGCCGAGCGGCGATCCAAGCGCTGGTGGAAGCTTCGAGCTTTGAGTGCGTGGCGACCTGGCGATGCTCGAGTGCGTGGTCGCGCATGGCGCGATCACGCGCTCAAGCATCGCCAGCCTGTGCAGCTCACCGTTCGGGTTCTCGTGCCACGCCATGGACTGCGATGGGGCTGCAGCAGCTGCTACAGCAGCTTGTGCGCACGCCGCTGGCTCTGGTGTGGGCGGTAGAGGCAGCGGAGGGACTTGGAGTGGGTGAGAAGCGGATGAGCGCCTTCGCGCACCGACCTATCGGGATACTACAGTTCGAGGCGAAGGAGCTTTCACCTAGGGATGGATACCATGGGACACTGCTGACGTTGCGGAGGTTGTGGGCTTGCTCGCCAGCGCATCGCACCGACCTTGCGCGTCGCACACCGAGCTGGCGCAAGCGCGAGAGGGGCGATCAACGGGCGGCGCCAGCGACGCCGACAGCGAACGCAAAGGCAGCGCAGTTGTAGCTGCGGCTGCGATGGCGCGCGATGAGGTTGTGACGACAGCTCCTAGAGCCCCCTCGCCCATTCCCCCCCCCCCCCCCCCCAAAACGCACGATCTTGCACGTCAGCGCCAGTGAGATTTCCCTCCATTTCCCTTGGGAAACAACTGGACCGAAAGCGGAATGACACGAAAGTAGACAGGAGGGGGAGGGTCCAAAAACGATAGAGAAAACGAAGAGGAAGGGCTGGTTGATCCGGCGCTTTCGCTGTCTGAAACCTGTCAAGCACTCCGTCTTATCAAATTTTGTGAAGATTCTACGTGAGAATCTTCACTCCGAATTTTCTTTTTCTCCAGGAGCTGGTTTCCTCTTTTGAATCAAGTTTCCCTCGTTTAAAAGTGTGCGCAGCTTCTATCCATGCTAAGCATTAAACTCCCTTGAAATGTTAACAGCATGCTTCAGTCCTCCATGCAATTGCAGACTGAATTCTCTTAATTGGTATCAAATTCTGCCGTTCCACTTTTTTTAAATGAACGGGCAACTTTTATATCATTATACTCATAGCCATTTTGAACATCTAAAATTGGATTTGACTACCATTTTGGACGAAAAATACGCCCAAAAATTTTTACAATCGTGTCAAAGCTAGGAAATTTCTGGAGAAGTGAGCAAGCCCATCACTCTATAGATGTGACTGTAAAATTTAAAATACTTTGATCAAATTTTCATTCCAAAAAGGTGATTAAACGGTCCATGTTCAACATATCTATGACAATTATAATAAATGTTTTGGTTGGCCATATGAGAAAAGTGGAACGACTTAGATAAGAAAAAGTTTCTTATCCACGCAGAGGAGTATGCTAACAATGTAAAGGTGGAAGAAATTAGGTTGTACACAAAAGCCAATTTCAAAATTGACCTGAACTAAAGGCAATTCAAATACTTCTTTGTATATCAAAATTCCTCCACCACAAATCGACAAGTGAAAATTCCATTCAAAACAAAACGTTTCCTCGGTAGCAACATTCTACAATACAAAATCTACCCAAAGAGCGAAATGAAAAATGGTACGTGAGACCATCTCATTTCCAATGTGGAAGGAGAGGCTGACATTGTCCAAGCCGCATGGTAGAAACATAGGACAAGGAAGTTGCATTCTAGCACGGTAGAAACATGATAATTGTCCTCTTTTGAAGGTCATTTTATAAACTCATTAATATAACCAATCTTTATCCATCTTAGATTTTTTGAGTCTTTGAATACTGCCCAATGATACACAAAAAGTGGTTAGCCCTGAAATACAAAAAAAACAAAGGCTTCTTATAGCATACGAGCCATTCTTGGATTAAAATGAAATCCAATTACAGTTGCCAGGTTTTTAGGGCTCGAAACTGATTTCTTGACAAGTTGAGGCCCAAAACAAATCTCAGTCTAAAGTATAGTTTGACGGTAGCCTGGATTTGCTCCATAGATCGGATTTAGGCAAGAGGAGTGTTGCGATGGAAGATCCATCGAGTCACCCCTACTCCCCTCTAGTTGGCCGCTAGGGTCCTTTTCCCACATGGTTGTGCCACGTGGAACGATAGGGTTTTAAGATGCATGTTTACAAAAATACCAACAGAGGAAGGGGAGGAGGGGATAGGGCACATCCCCTCCCTCTCCCCCTCCAACATGGCATCGAATATGCCAAGGAGACGACAGGGGCGAGACCCCCTATCCCCCTCGCCCATTACACCGACAACACCAAGGGACGAGGATAGGGATGAGCCCTCCCCCTTCTCAGGAGGAGGAGATGGCCCTCCCATCGCCTCGTGGGCCGACGGCCCATGAGGGAGGAGAGGGGGCCTCTCCCCCTTCTCCCCCCTCCTCACATAACGAACCGCCCAAGGGACCTCTCCCCCTCTCCTCCCCCCTCATGTGGACGATGGCCCATGGTAACACGAGGGGAGGCTTTCCTCGATCTCCCTCCCTCCCTCTCGCGAGCTGAAAGCTCAAGGAGTAGGGGAGGAGATGTACCTCCCCCTCACTCCTTTCACAAGAGTCGGTAGCCCGGGTGGGAGGCCAGAAGGGGACCTCCCTCTTTCCCCCACGCACACAAGTTGATAGCCTTATGAGAAGGAGGAGACAAAGTGGCCTCCCACCTTCCACCCCATTGAGAGGGCATGGCCATGACGTGAAATAATGTGCAAACTAACTGTTTGGTTGTCCCTCCCCATATGTTGCTTCGCCAGTCGCGCGACTGGCGAAGTAGACAACGAGGTCACGGTGGCATTACATGTGATAGGTTATAATCTTCCCGATAAGATTTTTGTACTTGTCCCAAAAGACCTTATGTTTTGGACCTGGTCAATTCTGTATGAAACAAAAGACAGTTACTCTCTTTGACGACTATTTTAGGCACCATAAAAATTTATTTGAAGCTCAAATAGAGCTACAAATTTGTATTAATTTATAACATCATTGTTTATAAAAACAAAAGTATCTCTTGTTGCAACTACCACGAGATATGAGGACATCGTCATCGAATAAACCCATGATTGACCCTGTTGGTCATGGGTTTGCCACCATAAATTGGTAAAAGCTCCGGTTGCGCTATAGAATGTCTAGGATATTCTGAAATTTGATTGCTAATCAAATTAAAAAAGGAGGAAAATCAATAATTTTCCAAGCACACCGTCAGGTGCCATTTTTGAAGGAACGAGTTACTTCACTTCGTAAAAATTGCATTTGGAATGAAAAAAAAAGAGGGCCTTATTACAAACACCGATATTTCCCAAAGTTTTATTAAGTTAACCTCAAAGTTTGGTGTCTTTTATGAGAGAAATAGGGGATGACCATTTAAAGCCATAACATGGCTTATGGCGGGTTGTACACATGCTAAAAAAATCTTGTTTACACAAAAGGGCCAATACATCATGCAACGAATTGTAGAACCGAGAAAGATGCAATACATTCGGGAGAATTCTTGGTTGAAAACATCAAAGGCAACGCACATGGTGCACCCACTCCATGACTCATTTACTTGCTACAACGAAGAAAAATGTGCGGAGTGCATAAAATAGATACCGATTGCACGCTGATATGAGTGTGTGGCTATATCATTGATGTTGGTGATTTTGCACTACCTGAAGTAGCACAAGTGCCGATTGAACTTTAGTCATAAATGCCGAATGCATCCGTGATGCTAGCGTTCGATGCACTCCTCATGGTCTGTGGAGATATGACCAAAGCAAATATTGATTTTGTATCCACGAGCATATTGATTGCACCAAGGATGAAAGATTATTCATATGTGAGTGCATTTTCACAAGACAAGAATGTGAGTGCCGATCGTACTCAACAAACACGTGATAGTGGAATTTCTTCATGAGGGTCGATCGCATAAAGAAGACAAGTGTTGGTTGCACTTCAAACATGAACAACACGAAAAATGAAATCATAGCATTCATACAAGTTTTGTATACAAAATTATCATGATTGTTGAATGTATGGCCGACAAGTGCGTCACTTAAAACGTTGACACGAGTGACAAGCACACCGTTGTCGTAGATTGATTACACGATTCACAACATCTAAAGATTAAATTTTGTAGAGGGTGTCGAATGTACCATTGATGCGAGTGCCAAAAACAGTATAATCATGATTCCTGGTTCGGCTAGCCATTCTAATGTGAATGGTACAACACATATTGCAGGATGCTCATTCCATTGATAACATGGGTGGCGATCATACCCCATTGCATCCACTAACAAGAACGTGCCAACTCTTTACAAAGTAGTGCTAGCTTGAATTTGAGCACCAAATAAAAGAATATAAATTATTCACAAAGTGGTTCTATGGATAAGTGCATCAATGATATTATTTAAACCATCAAACATACATCACTTAATGTTTGTAAGGCATCTTGGAAAAGTCGTGGATGGTGATACTGTCAAATTATATAAACTAGAGAACCAACAGGCATGAACAGAAACAATCACTAACGCCTGTGGTGATAGAATGTATGCCATAATGGTGTAACAAGAACACAGGGGTCTCAATCATCACCGACAGTGATGACCATTGGAAGTTGACAACTTTGCCCTGCCCATAAAAACATGGAAAGGTACTTCCAAAAGAAGTAAAAACCAAATTGAAACGGATAAATGACATGTGTGACAAGGATGATTTCCTCAAATTCAGACCATGTTAAAGGTAGATGAACTCCCCCGCATCCGTAGGTGGAATTTTCTACAAAAGCCTAGTTCGTACAGCACCATTTCAAAAACATGCATGGCTTGCATGAGAAGTTCAAAGCACATGACCAAGTGCCACAGAGAACCCTCTTTCTGATGCTATCAAGCTATGCAGTTCATAGCATTCTACTTTTAGCCAAAGGAAATTGAATACACCACATGCATGGAAAACGTGCAGGACATGTACAAAAGTCTTGTCCACTAACTCTTATCATGACATTAAGTTATGGATACGTTGGACGACTCAATGATCATAACAAATTCTTAACATTTTTCAAGATGATGATATCACCTTATAATGTGGATACAAATGGCAACACTAAAGCACCAAACAAGTGAGTTGGTGGGTGTAGGAGATGTTCTACAACATTCGCATGCCACATTGAGCTACAATTTTAAATGACAAATGTGATTTTTTTATGACTAAGACCGTGTCATGACTATGTCAGGAGATGAAGAACAAACCTGGTGTACTAGCATGACGATTTTAATCCTTGAAAAAAACACGCTACATGTACATAGTGTGTAATAGATGCACTAATGAGTTATGGTTAATCACCCCACTTTTATACGCTTCATAACCTATGTGTAATAGTCCTCTAACATCGTCACTTCCTAGAAGTTTACTCGCGTGTTTGCACTTGTCACATCACTACGCTCTCAGTGGACAAATGTAGTATCATATTCTAGAATCATCATTATTCATTTTGCTTAGGCTTTAAAGAAATTGGTATTGATTTCAAGAAGAACTTGATTTATCTTTTTTCAGCATATGTATGGTTTGTAAAGTCGATTTGGTTAATGATGTCAGACCTAGTATTCGCCTAGTATGTACCGACATACAATTTAGGATCAGCGTAAGATGTAAGGACGAATATCGATGGTTCTCATTGTTCAAAAGGGTCGTACCTGTTATTCGTTCGAAGTCGCCCCCCCCCAGGATCGAATGTATCTGGTGACTGTATCAAAGAGTGTATCGTGGACACTAAGAAATATGTACACTAGTGTACTTCTCAATCACCCCCTCCCGGTCAATGCGATTATTTTAAGAGGAATGTCTACCAGCTACTCCTATCGAGACACTCACCATACACCCTCATAATAAACTCCTACTACGAGGCGAGGGGGGAGACCAACCCCCCCCCCCAAATGTACAAAGTGTATCTGGTGATTGTACCGGAAGGTGTATCTAGTACACATCAAAACTAATACACTTGTGTATCATTTCTATAAGAGTCACGTGCTGATCCGGATCGTCAATCGATGAATATTGACGGTTCATGGATAGTTTAAAAGTGTTCGACTCAAGCGCAATTAGCTCCCATACTACTCGCATACTGATCTATTGACTTGTTACAATTGAAGTAACAACTCCCTTATTGGAGGCCCACCCCCCCCCCATCCTCATGAGCGAATTAGGAGGCCTCCCCACAAACGCACCAAGTGTATCTGGCGGCTGTATCGAGGAGTGTATTACGAGTCCACGCATTATTGTACACAAATGTATCAATACACTTTTGTATGAATTTGTTCCCCCTCCAGATACACCACACGATACACTCTCGCAATACACTTTGACTTGAAGGGGGGGGAGAGACGAGCCCCTCCCCCCCAAAATTAGAAAGTGTATCTGGTAAGTGTATGAGAAGGTGTATCTGGTAGACATTAAAAAAACACTTGTTTATTATTTCTATCGTAGGCACGAGCTGATCGTATTCATCGACCAATGTACATGGACAGTCCATGGAGAATCTAATCTTGTTCAACACAAACGCAAACAACCCCCATACTTCTCGCAAACTGCTCTATGACCTTGTGGCAAACGAACTCTCTACTCCTCGATCGGAGCCCCATGCCAATCCTTGTGAATAAATTGGGAGGGGTCCCCCCCCATATGCCCCAAGTGTACTGGGCTGGTGTAGCAGGGAGTGTATCGCAAGTACATGCATAATTGTCCACAAGTGTATCAAATTGGTCACCCTCAAGATACACCACACGACACACTCTCACAATACACTTCAACTGGGGGGAAACGAGCCCCTCTCCACCCCCAAAAGTAGAAAGTGTATATGGAAAGTGTATCGGAAGGTGTATCTGGTAAACGTAAAAAACAATACACTTGTGTATTCTTTCAATAGAATTCACGAGCTGATTTGATTCGTCGATTGTTGTACATCGACGGTTCATAGAGACTCTTCAATTGTTCGACACAATCGCAAATAGCTCTCATACTACTCGCAAACTACTCTATTGCCTTATCGCAAACAAACTAACAACTCCTGGATCGGAGGTCCCCCCCCAATCCTCGCGAGTGTATTTAGGGAGTGTAATGCGTAGTGTATCGTGGGAACACACAAAAATGTACACAAGTGCATCAATGAGGACATCAGTGTACATAGTTGGCCTGAAATGAATACACCCCAACCTCCTCATATGATAGCTTGGGGGGAGGGGGCGGGGGGGGATGCTCGAGCGACGACAAAAAGATGTGACGTGTGACTTTGTGAACAGCCGCGTGGGTGATCAGGACACCGCATACGCATGAAATCACCTCACTCAGCATTAATGACAAATCAATGTCAACGATTGAATTACATTACTAGTATAAAGTTTTCAAATGCTACAAACAGGGTAACAATGTGAATTCAGAAATATTGAAGTGATTTTTTAAGAATATATGGTTACACAACAAAATTCGAGACATATTTGTGTTAGGAAAGTGCAATAAAAGCCTCGTGGTCATGTGCATTAAACTAACTATGAACGTAATTTGAAGAAGCATTTCCTAAGAAACATTGTGAATTTTTTTGGCCATTTTCCTAGACGAATCCTCACCATATGTTATATTCATGTACACACTTTATGAAGTGTGTGGATTTAAGATTATTGGGCACAAATGGCATTGATATCTTTTAACTGTTTTAGTACTATTAGTCATGGTCAATACAAAAATTGGTTCACAATTGAACATTTCAGATTCATCTGCTTGAATGCATTCTGAATGGACAGGGTTAGCCTGCCTCATCGTCTCCGCATCAGTCACTGTTGCAATTGTTGCCTCCTAAGTTGCAGTAGCTCTTCCACCGTTTTTCTCACTACGTCGCCGCGCTTGGTGAGCTTGGTCTCTCCCTCTCCTCTTGCGCTCTCTGCGTTGATGTGTTTGTGCAACCAGGTTGTTTCCTTGTAGTGGACTCCCAACACACCTATCGCACGTTTCCCACGCCCACAAGGGCTGGGGAAACTCTGCCGAAATTTTCTCCTTTTGGCAGATTCGCGTCACTAGCAACATGCCGGATGACGATGACCAATACACAGCCTTGTAGGGTAAGTTGTAGCGTGAGCGTACTGCCCTCCAGGCTGCACTCACTACTCGGCGCGCTGCCGAGGAAAGGCTGCGTGCTGAGCAGGCTGACCAAGGAACCTTCGTGGATCAAATTGCTGACTTGGTACTTAACCACCTCCAACCCACCTTGCACGGCACACCGTCTGCTGGCATTGCTGCAGCATTCTCCACTTCACCCGCTTCCACATCATGGGCAGTATTATGTGGACCGGAAAAGATTTTTCACAAACACTTGCTTACTCGGTTGTCGTGACACTCCTTATAATGGGGGATGAGGCACCACCACTAGTGCTTACAAAACACGCACGCACACATAGTATGGGAAACTTCATCCTATGTAAACTCTTGCAAATCAGCAAGACATTGTTACAACGTATGTCTCATAGCACATTGACTATGCCACTATCACACACGTGTGATAAGTCTTTGGTGAACACTCATTTAAACTTGTGAAGAACGTACAAGTATGGTATGGATCTCATCTTGGTAAAAGCAAAGGATCACGCGATCAACAAAGGATGATGTACGCTAATGACCTTAATCACAAAAACTGCAAGTTTGTGGTTGATTGTGCGTGAACGTGATGCAATCATGTTGCATGTGTCAAGCGTTCACACATGTGATCTTGTTTTTGCTTCTTGTTCCATGATTTCTACCATGAAGTACGCAATGATCAAACTTCTGTTAGCGATTGTGACGCGGGAGGCATGTAAAGTACGAGCTATGTTTTGGATTTAAAATATCGTTAGTTATAGTTCCGAGGTTTCAGGGGTTCGATACTACTGTCTCAATGATTCATGGTCCAAAAAATGATCTTTATCTAGAGTCTAGTTTGACTCTAACCCGAATTTGGTCCAGATGTCAGATTCAAGGCAAGAGGAGTGTCGCAATGGAAGATCCATTGTGTCACTTGTCCTCCTCGCTAATTTGCTGCTAGGGTCATGTTCCCACATGGCTCTCCAACATGAAATGATAGGGTTTTAATATGCATGCCTGCAAAAATGTCCTATGACACTTGTCATAGGACATTTTTGCGGAGCGGTTCGTCTCAGCCACAATGGTTGAGGCGACCATTCTCTCCTCCTCAGAGAACTAAATTGAGGGCCTAAGGTTAAGGTTCCACACATTATCAAATATAAATATTGTAAAACAAGAGTCAGCGATAGAAGTAAGGAAAACATTCAACATAATGTTAAGAGTTAAACATAAGATGTTGGATCTATCGCCTGAATTGAAAATGCCACATCTCTTGAACGATTAGAAGGAAAATCATATACTTGGAATCTCCATGAGTTCCAAGGAAAAAAAACATGATGAATTAAAACACATCATTATCACAACAATAAAACTATAATCATTGAAATTGATTCCAACTCTAACATCTCTTTGTAAAAAGCATAATACTATTCATGAAAATATAACTGTATTTACTATTACTATTTCTATATAACATCTCACCTATATAATTTGTAAAGAGACATGTATTGAGTATATTTTTTGTAGCGTGTCCCCAATGGAGTGAATCCCTAAAATAATAGTCAACATTGTTTATATAGATCCTTTGAAGATTTTTTTCAAGCCCATATAACAAACTTATTGTCAATAAAAACTTCCCATATTTTAGAGGTTCATATTATTTAATTTCATTCTTTATTTACATTTGAATGATTTTGAAAGTAAAATATTATTCAGGCAAATAAAGTAAATGTTAGGGAATAAAGTGAATTTTACTTTTTTCATGTATTTGTTCCATTTCAAGATTCAATTTTTAGTTTTCTCAATTTATTTGGTTATTTTATTTAATTTAGCGCCTATTCAATGAGGTCCTTTACTGAAGTTGATGTTTTCATTTCCACCCATGCATACAAGTCTAGCCTTTCAAGAAAAGTCCATCCAATACATAGAAAATACAAATTTAGAACTTCAAATTCTTCTTTCGACGTGGTCTTTGATGGTGTGTTGTTTTAAGATGGTGGCTGCTCATCGATCATTCCTTTCAAGCCACCTTCGTTGTGGGTATTCAGCAACTTGCAGTTCGAACAACCTCTCCTGTAATCACAACAAACAAACCTTGCATGTTCACACTTCTTGAGTTACCTTACTCATTGTTTACACTTGTAAACATGAATTTACTATTCAACGTCAAGCACCGTATACATAACAATTTTTTGTTGAGCGTGATCAATGGTTCTTGCTCCATAAGATGTTACATCTAAAGTCATGCAAGCCACCAGCTTAGCTTTATCTACACTCTCCACCTTAGATTACTACTTCCCTCCTTTAGTGATGTGGAAGAATTTGGTTGAACCCTTATTTGCTGCTTCATCTCTGAAGGTTCGACTTCCTTCACTATAATAGGAGATGCACAAAAGGAGGATGCTCGTGAAAGACCACATCAAAACTTCCAATGTTTCATGACCATGTAAACTAATGTAGCTAAAAACACATAGATCTAACTCATGAAGCCATGGTTGCAAGTGGAAATGCATATCACGAGAAACTATTGCAAAAAATTCTTATGCTAAGTTTTATGGGCAAGATAATGAGCGCATGAAGAACCACTTGGCCACGTCTATGATTTGCTCATACGTAATAGGTTCTCTTCATGTCCAAAAAAACCTCTATACTTCTCATTCATTCACAAACTTAATAAAGGCTCAAGGATCGGCAGTGAACCGTCCCCATGCATAATCTAGACAAATGAGTTTCTTCCATTGTCATGTTTGATTAGACTACATCATCATCAACAGAGTAACAAAGAAAAAAGATAAGTGAAAATAATCAACTCTGTCACTCTGCGTGGCCTTGAGCATGCATTTACATTAAAGTACTATGTAAAATTTAAAAAAACGACATTAGAATGACGTCCTTTGGCTCATGGATTTGACATTTCATCCATGACAAGATGAAGTCGGTGTCTAGGTATGGCACACATTTTACGAAACCGCTTCCTACGTAATGGGAAGAAGAGATGCATGCCACAGAAAAACTTTTAGCAACACTACTGGTGATAAACAATGATCCTCTGTCATTCATGGTAAATGGTGACCACATTGGCGTAAGCATTATGCCCATTAATAGGTTAAGATTCAAAGCCCTTCAATACAAGTTCAAGATAAAATTTTGCATCCATGATTAGGGGTCATCAAATCCATTTTTTAACATGCAAGGGATTTCTTTTCAATGCAAAGGAGATGGGCATCCAAGTGTTCATGACAAGTGCCAAACCACAGCATCGTGCCATCAATAATAGATGGTTCCATGCTTTTAGTTTAACTCACTTACACTGGTGAAATGTCTCATTACTTATTAGATTTTACAATGCCAAGCATTGCCAAACCAATCACAACTTCCATGTCATACAAAATGACAGGCGATAGTTGAATGCCAAAACAATACTTGGCTACATTATCCATGTTGTGCATCCATGTTAGAAAAGGTAGTACACCATAGAGGAAATGGTCATTGGCAAGAATAAATCATTTCTACTAATTGACAAGTGGTGGTCGTGTACCTTGACATAATTCCAAGATTTGTTCAAGAATCACAATCTACACATTCATGTGCTATTCATTTCCATAGTGTTTCCTTCCAAAAATCAACTTACAAATGCCAATCATTAGAAGCCTTCAAAGACCCACATTAAGACTAAGTAGAATGAGTGGCATGTAACCAAACTACAAGCATGTCAAGTTAGTTAGAAGAGTGGGAAAATTAAGTTTGATATGGGTAGGATGTGTAACATAGACTTGACTTAGGTTTTTAGCTCTTGGTTGAGGCTTAATGCCTACAAAGATCCCATGACACATGCATGGGTGCATGTCTTTTGAGACACTACCAAGAGAAGACTATCTGTGATGTTGCCAGAGAAGAAGCACTTGTAGCCAGGAGCACATGTTTTAACATTTGCATCAAGGTTCAAGCAAATGATGCTACCGTTTATCTGTAGGCAGTGTTGATTTTGTAATTGACCCATATTTTTAGCATAATTATTTCATGAAAATACAAATGAAAAGAAGTTTCTAAGGATCAATCTCATATTCATACTTCTCTAAGTAACTTTATTTTGTTATTATTTTATGGTATCAAGTGTAACCATCATTAGAACACATATATCAAACGTTTCATTAAACAATTCATTTTGATCATTGTAATAATGTCGAGAATAAACTTATGAATTTGTAAATGTAGAATTCTATAGGATGAGATTCACTATTCATCATCAAAATACTCTAAGAATAAAATTCTTGTTCCAACATGATGGATGATTTTATTATATTGTGTCCATACAATTCGAGAAACATTTGGGACCATTGTGACGTACATTGTCAAATAATAACTTCTGGCACTTTTGACATCATAAAGCACTAATAAACTAATAAATTAGTACGCGTAATTTCTGGTAATTATTGTAATACCATGTTATGTCCATTGATTATTTTTTCCTTGCCTCTTATTTAGGCATCTTGAAGATGTTGAACCAACCAACATTTCAAATGGAATTATTACACATTCTGTGTTTAAAAAAAATTGCCACTAAGCCCTTCATTAGGGCTATTATTGTAGGTCCAGCTACAATCCACGCCCATTTCGACCACGTTTATCGAGGGAAAAACTATATTATGTACTGGGTGCATCAACACTCTAGCAAGAATGTCAAACATAAGACCAAACGAGTTAGGGGACTCATGAAAATTGGGCAACTCGAGAAAGCATGATATAGAACGGATATGTGGAAAACAAAATATTAACAAAAACTCTTCACTGTTGAAAAGTGGAAAACCATTAAGGAAAGTGGAATGGATGGTCGACATTCAACCGGTGATGATTTGTACTCAATAGAAGAGGGAGGGACTTGGTTAAAGGGTTTGCATATTTCTTGTGGTGATCATAGGAAAGGATAATTTTTTGGATATTTCAACACTTGGAAACTGATGAAGGGAATGGCATTGATGATACGCTGGACTCGGGATGAAACGAGAGTATGATGGAACATCAACCTCGTTTAGTCAGATGTTGGACAGAAAACATCTAAACCTCTTTTAATTCTCAAATCTTGATCCGATGGATAACATTTATCAAGTATTTCCTCTTCTTGAAATCTGCCTGCAAGCCTCTGAGGATCGGTTAGGATGGTTGAACCTAAACGTTATCAAACCTCTGCATTGTGATAGACGTTTGTCCACATGCGGGATCCAAGGAATATTGTCCAAAGTAATGGTTTCCCCCTTTTTTCGCACTTAGAGGCTCTTTCCCGGCTTGCCCATTTCAGTTTTCAACAGTCGTTGACCAACCAGCTGTTGGGTGTCCATGAGGGTACGTGAGATAAGTGGAACATGCAACAGCACCAATCACACACCGCACGATTCGTTCTCGTCCTTCATCAATCCTGTGGAACTTGGCAGCCCCGAAGGCGTGGATAGACTGTCGGTGCCTATTCCGATCTGTTTCGATCATGTGGCGCCCTCCCTGAAGTCGCTTCCATCCACAGTAACGATCGTCGCGCTGGGTACATATGCTGTCGTTTGAAAACATTTTTCGACTTTAAACTCTAAACGACTACATATGACTTAATGTCCGGATTTCGTACGGGTTTGCATCTACATGGTCATAGAACCATTTTTTTTTATTTCTCGGAATCGAAAGCGAGTGAGCACCTCCAGGACACGCTGGCACGAGGCTTTCGACTATCATCTCACAACCTCGAGTCCTGACCAGAACTTGAAACCAATATCTGCTTTTCACAAATAGTAAATGCCTAAGATACCCCGTCTTTTGTAGCCACTAGGATCGTTCGCCCCAAATTTGAAACACGTTCATCGTATACCCCTCTATCAAGAATTCAGTCAACATTTACCGCGAACTAATATTTTATTCACCATAAACACCGTTCCATTATTCAATTTCACCATCCGCCCTATCACTCATTGTAACAGTCACGAGGCACCGACCAAGCATGGGGTATTTAGAATGCTGACCGGATATCTGGCACATCCTCACTGTTTGCATTTTTTCTCCTAATAAAGCGGAAATTTTTCTTAGAAATCAGACGTTTTTCAGTCCTCTTACATTTTTTCATGATCATTTCTTTTTCACTACCCGTAGAAAAGGCAAAATTTGTCGCAATAAGTATCGCCATTCGTCTAAAATATTTTTTTGTGCCTTTTTCAACTTCCAAACTCTTGGCTTTTTTACATGGTCTCATGTCAGCATAAAGTGGGTGTCCTTTTCAAGCGAAGTACGCTGAACAGAGAAATCTTAGCATCCTTTCACTTCTGCAAGTTCGCCTACTAACATTGTACAACTAACATATATTTTCGCTTGCTATGAAAGAAATAATGGGTCGGCACCTAAAACTCGACATGAACTGGTACCTTACAAGGCAAGCTCGAGCATCAGAATCCAGGCAGATGAAGACCCATACCAAACACAGGGCTAATCGTTACCCGTTTGTGAAACACGGGGCGGATGGTGACGTGTCTTTACATTCAGGGTATACAGACATGTGATTGAGGAAAGCGGGGTACCTTCAGGGATTGGAGATATAACATCTTAACCAATGTTCTCTTTGAGAGGGTACGTTGCATAGAACACAACGTGAGAGACAATGCTAGAAAAGGTGGAGAGACGACAAAGAAAATCCTAGAAACATAAGAGTTGGATTGAGGAATGAGCGAGAGAGAGTGATGTCCCCTCTACCCTCCGTCGGGCCAACACAAGTGCAAACTGTGCAATAACTGGCCTACGAGAAAGTCCGAGAAAATATGTACGAGCTATGAAACAGGAACCAGATAGATCCCGGCAACAATATGGGTCACTCGGGTGGCTCAATGACAATCCGAATGAAGTAGTGGAAGCATCAAAACGACTTTATAGAACTCAGCTAACAAAGAGCACAAGTGATGTTGCCGGAGAAAATTGCCCTCGTGAACTAGGCATCGAAAATTCATGTGTGCACGTAAGGATGTGCAAGATGAGACTGAGACCATCACAGCAGCCGTCGACCACTGTAGCCTGCCCGCATGTGAGTGGCGTCAAGTCCAGAGGTCACCAACACTGACGTAACATCCTTCTCCCCTCCTCGTGACCCGTAGACGCCAAACGCCGTAAGCGCGCATGGGACATTGACAGGGACAAAAAGCCACAAGCAGCAGCAAGGAGCCACGGTAGTGTTAGAACGGACGACATGGAGGTAGAACTGGGGTAATAGAATGGGATGAGATGGAGACACATCAACCGAGATCAGCACAGAGAGACTGGAGACCAACAGCATGCACAACCACCTTGAACTTCCCACGATGGAGCTCCTTGGTGAGAAAGTCAGCACGCTGCTAACGGGTGTCAACTCCAATAAGGCGCACATCACCACACGCAATGCGTTGACGCATAAAGTGATGTTTGATGTTGATGTGCTTTGTGCGAGTGTGATGCATGCCATCGTGCATATGAATGCGACAAGTTTTTTCATAATCGCAACGGAAAGTAGTACAGTGGATTGGCTTGCACACCTCCCACATTAGACAAAACAGTCAAATGCTCTCACATACACCCGCACCCAGAGCGACATACTCTGCCTCATTTGAGCTATGCGAGACACAACCTTGCTTTCCGCTCTTTCAAGAAACTGGTGCCACCAATGAGGAAGATAGAACTTGACCGACTGCGTGCATCACAATCCAAGGCCCAATCGTTGCCTGTGTATCCATCAAGGACGGCAGAGGGTTCTGCACTAAGACACAAGCCGAGACAGGGTGTGGACACGACGTAGGGAATGACTCACGTCGCCTCGAGATGGAGGAGATGTGGGCACTGGGAGAACTGGGACAAGAGGTTGACTGCAAACGCAGCAATAACACATGTGGTAGTGCCAAGAAACACCAGAGACCTAATGACCTGGAGGTAGGTTGTAATGTCTACCGGTTCCTCCAACCACACAAGGTCAATGGTTTTCAGAAGGGGCTGTCTAGCAGGCGTCAGAGGCATAGATGCATGGGGTACAACAGCCAGGAGGTTGGAAAACTGTTCCTCCAATACGGACATACCCGGCCTGTTGCATGGTGAGCATAAAACATCCACGGTCACACTCAATTTCCATGCCCAAAAAGATGCGGACATGGCTGAGATCCTTCACCTTGTACTCACACTCGAGGAGATTCTTCACAGCCTGGAAAACCTGTGGATCCGGCAATGCGATGAGGATATCGTCCATATAGACCAAGGCGACAACGAACAGTGCCGCGGGGTCACTGACAAAGAGAGCAGAGTCAAGTGGACTACGACGGTAGCCACCGTGCTCAAGGGTGGCAGAAATCTCCCGACTACTTTAACCCATAAAATGTCTTGCAAAGGTGCCAAACGGAACGAGTACCACCGTCAAAGCCAGGCGGCTGAGAGAGGTAGATCTCCTCATCAAGGCATCCTTGCAAGAATGCATTGTTGACGTCCATTTGGTACATTTTCCAGTCATGCTATGCCACCTGGCTCAATAGTGCCTTGGTATTGGTATACTTTCCCATAGGAGAAAAAATGGCATCATAGTCAACGCCAGGGACTTGGGAAAAGCCTTTGGCAGTGAGGCAAGCCATAAAGCGTTCAACCATGCCGTTGGGCTTACGCTTGCACAGGAACACCCACCGTGCTGCAATGGCTTTTCGACCAGGTGAGAGATCCAACAAGTCGTAAACGCCATGCTATGTGATCAGATCCAGCTCGTTACGCTTAGCCTGTTCTCAGAGAGACGAATCCGGGGCGGAGCGGGTGGTGTCCGGATCAAGCGAGAGACTCGCATCGCCACTAGAACTGAGTGTGGTGGAGGAAAATATGTGAGACACGGCAGGATTGGACCAGGCGAATGCGACAACACGGAAGAGCTCATCCACAATCATGGAATAGACGACTGCCGAGTTGGGCTGGACGACAGCCGCTACCAAAACAATCTCATCAATGGGAGTGGCAGAAGCATGCGGGTCAGTGGAAGGGGCCAAGACCGGGCCGGATGGACTAGCGGACACAAACGAACTAGCGGGGGGGGGGGGTAGAGTCAAAGGAAGACTACAACGGACACATGTGACCACCTGGAGCCTGACTCTACATGGCAGGGATAGTCAAGAGGGGAGGAGCTACCGGGTCTGCTGCAGAAGGAACTAGCAGGGAGCAAGGTGAGCTGGAGAGGCACCAGACGACACGGACGATGACAAAGGGGATGATGCAGAAGATAATGTCGACGTTGAAGAGGACATGGAACCGGGTTCTGAAATACCAGTGACGCTCGCACAAATCAGGATGAAGTGGAAAATGCAGATGCAAGCATGGAGGTAGGTGGCGATGATGCAAGCAATGACGTAGGCCATGGGAAAGGAAGTGAGGGGGCCAAAAAAGATGATGGCAAGGGTGCAGGCAAGACGGGAGGCACAAGGGAGTGTGGAGAGCCGCTAGAGGGCCATCCGGTCCAAGAACTGCCTATGGCACGCGAGACCGGGCCAAGAGTAGGGATGCGATGAGCAATGTCGCGATTGAATTTACTCTCAAAGAAGAGAGTCTCATACGAATCAATGACGCGTTGACGCTCTGGGTCCCAGAAATGCCACGCCTTGGACTTTGGCGGGGCATCAAGGAATGGGCACAAATGCCTACGTGGGCAGAGCTTCTCATCGCGCTGGTCCTCAGGGAGCCAGACACCACAATGCCCCCCCAAACCCGTGCAAGGTGCAAGTCAGCATGACGGCCCTTCCAGCTTTCGTACAGAGTAACATGGTGTAGAAGCGGCCCACGAGGAACCTGGTTCCACATCCAAGTCATGTACTTCATGGCCTCATAAACGAAAGTTCAAAACAAGCTAGACTTTACCAGCATTGTAGCAGATTCGATGGAATTCTTGGCCACAAGGCCAAAACCGTGGTGCTTGAGGGTCCGAGACCCTCAAGCACCACGGCCATCCCCTCTCACCGCCCACAGTCCCAGGTGACCCCGCTCGAGCCACGTGGCTCCTTCGACCGGTCGACGTGGCACTGCCACGCTACACTCCCCCCCGCTAGGAGTGAGAGCCGCCTCGGCATCTCCGGTAATCCCGACGTGGGATTCGAGCCCTGTAGCTCTGATACCAATGTAGCAGATTCCGTCAAATCCGCTACAAGCATGGTGTGAACCCCATCAAAATAGCCATTTTGCTGAGGGGTGTAGGGGATAGAAGACTCAAATTGGACACCGACCAACGTAAGGAAATGCCGGTTGAGTCGGATGAACTCACCACCACGATCTGAGTAAAACACTTGCAACTTAAGCTCACAGACACATTTGCCTTGGACAAGCCAGGGCTCGATCGTGGGACCGTATCACTCTTCATACAGAGGGGAAAAATCCAACAGAAGTAGGAATAGTTGTCAGAAAGACAGATAACATAACGGCCACCACAGCGGAACTCGACTGGGAATGGTCCCATGACATCAGCATGGAAAAGAGTAAGAGACTCATGGGTGCGAGACCTGGACACAGGGAAAGGAAAATGATCATTTTGCCTTGCACATAATCCATGCAGTCAGCGGTGCAAGGAGTGAGAAATATGGCAACATCTAGACCAATGGCAGGCTGATTATGCAACAACCTATGAATGACAGCGTTACTCACATGACAGAGGTGACAATGAAGCAAGCGCGTGTGCTCAGCAGAAAGGGAAGAGTGACATAGACGTGAGCAACTGAAGCAGCAGATGTTCTAGGTGCAAACAAGGACACACGATACAACTTGTCACAACGAAGGCTACAGAGCACAACACGCCCAAACGCCCACAATGAAACAGTACCAATACCATGAGACGTAGCAAATTCCATACCCTGATCGTCAAGGGTAGTGACTCGCAGTATGCTCACCTCAAGCGCAGGCACATATTGCACATCGGGAAGGAAGATGTCACCGGAGGGACCAACAAACCGCACAACACTAGCACCTTGGAATGGCAGCATCTGTTGTGAACCAGTGCGGACAAAACGAATGTCCCTGACAGGTCCCAAAGACATGAACGCGACAAGCGACGACATCATGTGGTGGGTGGGTCCAAAATCGAGAATCTAAAAGCCAGGAGAAACATGAGCAGGGGACGAGACATGACATGCAGCGACACGACCTGAACCAGTAGCAGACGACAAATCATGACCCAGACAATGGGCCAAAAGTCCGAGACATGTAGCATGCGTCCACTCCTCAATCCATGCATCAATCCCACCCAGGCCGTCCAATGGCACTCCCCGAAGGGATCCATCTCACTCACAATGGTGACCCAAAAGCCAACCGCCAAACTCACACCACTGGAGACATCATGTGGTCGCAATGGAGAAGACACTAAAGAAGAGTCGGTGGAATACTCGATAGCCAGGTGGTAGGAGCCTGAGACATCTGGCGGAGGAGTGGGAATGACGTGTAAAACTGATGCAAGTAGCCACTGTGACTGCGTGTAGTCAGCGGACGGCGGTCTGAAAAAAGCGGATGTGCACAGCCATGAAGGAGGAGTATACGCCGCCAAAGGTGGACCGAAGAACGACGGGACCCAGTAGAGTGGCATCCAAGAGGCACCAAACGGTGGCGTCAAAGAAGACATCATGATGCCGAAGAGACAACAGCGAGGGTCCTACCTTCTTTTATCCTTTGAGTGCATGAAAGGATGTTAATGTCCACGAGTTACAAGATTAAGAACAAAGGGCCTCTCGTGTTACTCGGACAGAAACCCGAGTACCCGGGTCTCAAACAAAGTGGGAACATTCCTACATGTCCAGATTCAGAGCTCACAAATGGTGGTCTCCCTAGACACTGGGACAAACCTCCTACTGTTTGGGTCTCAACCAAGAGGGGAGAGAAAGAGAGGAATAATAGGAGAGAAAGGCAAATAAACGCAGACAATGGAGAAAAAGTCAGTCATATATATATATATATATATATATATATATATATATATATATATATATATATGACTGACTTTTTCTCCATTGTCTGCGTTTATTTGCCTTTCTCTCCTATTATTCCTCTCTTTCTCTCCCCTCTTGGTTGAGACCCAANACATATATATATATATATATATATATATATATAATTGAAAATAAAAGACAGCAGCTGCCAGGGGTGGCCGTCAAGAGATGGCCTTCAAGTGGGTGGACTCGGGTTCACCCCTCACCCTTTTGTGTTTGTGCTTTGTGTCGGTCTTGATAACCAAGCCTTGCCGAATGGCTCGTGGTCAACGATCTCGTCGTGTGACATGCCCGTTAACCACGAGATTGTCAGCCATGACGTGATGGGCCGGCAAGGAGCAGCAGGAAGCCACGATGCAACTTCCTGGCGGATGTGCATGCTGTTGCTACTGCTATTGTCCGTTCCTTACTGCCGCGAGTGTCCCTCGTGTTGGCGTGTGCTGCAACAGCAAGTAGCACACACTTGTTCCTACTGACGTACCGTGATGGCGCGAGGCTTGCAGTTGTGCGTACCTGCGAGGCAGCTGCTGCAACAATTGATGCTCGCAACTGGCTACTGGTGCAACTTGATGATGCTTGCTACTGTTGCGTGCTGTAATGTACGTTTTTCTGCAAGCACCAGCAGCTGCTACAGGTGTTGCTCATACTATAGCTACGAGGTGCAAGCACTGCTAGTGCAAGCTGGGACTGCAATTGTTGCTGTTGCTATTGCTGCTGTTGTTGCACAGACACCAGCTATGGATGCAACTGCTGCTGCCCCTTGCAGCTACAATTGTTGTTGTTATTACAGCTGCAGCCAAAGGCAGTCGCAAGAGATGTTGCTGCTGCCAGATCTGCAAGTATACAGCTCCTGCTACTGTGGCAACTGCAGCCACAGCAGCTGAAAGCGGCCACTGCTGCTGCTGGCAGATGTGAAAGATCTGCAGCAGTGCTGGGGAAGATGCCAAGGACTGCTACTACCACGAGCTCTGCTCCGATTGCAGCCGCTGCTGCTACTATGGCTGCTATGGTGGCTCAAAATGCTGCCACTTAGTTGCATTGCCACGAAGGTGACAGACGCGAAGAAGGAAGCTGCCAAGAAATTTTGGTAGCATTCCGCCTCCAGGTCTGCCAGATAACTTTTTGTAGTGAGCCCTCAGCTCAGGGCTGTCGCATTGCCATGATCTGTCAGCACCACCCATCCCAACCCAGCCTAGCCAAGGAGTCTCTGCTGTAGCTGCTAGTGTTGTATGGTGGAATGCAACAGTATGGTCTCTCTATTGCTTTGATACCATGAGGGAATGGACCTTTCTTAGATCCTTGATGACTTCCTTCTCTTGTCACTCATGAAGAGCAGTCTGGATGCTTGCTTTGAATGGACGTTGCGACCCAATGTCAGCCGGGAATGTAAAGCAGCTCTGCATAGTCTTAATGGTTTTTAAGGACTTTTTTACATGTCAGTCATTGTGTGGCAGCCATGGATCTAGCAAGAGAATACGTTTCTGCATGTCCAATTTGACACTGTTGGTTGCACATTGTTTCTTGCACCATGAGTACAAAACATGCGTAATACAATCACCTGTTGTTCTTCCATTGGCCCAGTGATTCTTGGAGGGTGTGTGTGTGTGTGTGTGTGTGTGTGTGTGTGTGTGTGTGTGTGTGTGTGTGTGTGTGTGTGTGTGTGTGTGTGTGTGTGTGTGTGTGTGTGTGTGTGTGTGTGTGTGTGTGTGTG
>SZWC01018645.1:739-15237 GCA_023375785.1 Penium margaritaceum
AGACAGTGGCGCATGCGCAACAGAACTCACGTGCGCAGGAAGTCAAGAAAGGCGCGCATGACTCTCTCCCCCTGTGGATCCACAATGCCGACGCGAGGGGGTCTTGGGCGGCCTCCGGGAGGTGGCATGTCGCCCATTGCTGCGGCTGCCGCTGCTGCTGCATCTCCGCCTTGCTGCTGTTGCTGCTGCTGCTCCTGGTCCTGCCCGTCGACATCCATGGTCCCAGGAACTCAGGTCAGATTCCTCCCTCTCTTATCCTCTCTTCCCCTCCGCTTCGTGCTCGACTTCCCGAATGTTGGCAGCGTTGCCGTACACGGCAAAGGCTGACGGTCTCCGCCCTGTACGGGCGCTTCCCTTTCTGCCTCACTCCCGCGGGAAACGAGAGCAAGGGGGGGACAAGGGAGGGAAGGTCAGAGCCAGCTTTGACGTCAATAGGTGGAGCAGCTGTGATAAGGTAGGATAACGGGAAACTCCCAAGTACCCATAGCTGTACCGAAACATCGTCAAAGCTGCCCCAGTGTTGAAATCATAACTTCGTCAACCCCAAACATGAATTAATATCCATGTAGCCATCCAATGTTCAGTTTCATTCCTGTAGAGACCCATGTTACAGCTTCATTTCTACATTGCCCCCATTGTCAGTAGAAGTCAGGAGTTGTCGGGCCACGATGACAATGGACTCATCGAAGACCTTGTGCGATGAAGTTCGGACTTGGTCGTTTCTCGACATTGCTTACAAATTGTTGTGTTGCACAATGATTCAAGAACCGATCATGGCGAAATGGCAAAAATTCTATCAACCTATACGACGGCATGTAGCCATCTACCAGTGTTTTGTCAGGTTTGACAGAAACAACATTCTTGATCAACATCTTTTCGACGAAGGTCGTTCGGGAGTGTTTCATGTGATGTGGCATGATACTCTACGCACTAGTGTTATGGATTGGTCCATCATTATTAGCGTTGCCATCAAAAATTTGTTGTCTAATGAAATAGCGTCAAGCATGACAATGAACAATGCACACCTGTCAGCAAACATTGCTCGCCAAGTTGCATTGTAAACCTGACAACATCATCAAACAGCCGTGTATGCTAATGTGCCTGTTTTTTTTATAAGATTCACATACCTCTGTGTATTGGACTTCCACACATGTGTTAAGGGTCAACCAATCGCGAAGATTGATACGTGCGTTGATGATTGAAGGCCATTTTGCTCGCTATCGGACTCACCATAGATTATACCACGTTGGCATTCCGCACTTGGTATGTGAACTTCGCTTGGGTAATCTCTTTGTGCGTGTATGGAGTCGGATTATTTGCTACAGTTCACGATCGTGCTACGAACTGTGACTTTTCTTTATGATGGACATAGCGAGCGGGCTTGTTGCACGGGTATACCCGTCCACACTTCTACGATGTAGGTTTGCGTCGCAAACCAGCAAAAATCAAATCGCAACATACCCTAAAAGGATTCCGTCTTTTCTATGTATTGCCTACATTGCATGTTGGAACATCGTGGATACCTATGGACATACCACCACCGTTACTAAGACACACCCACCAACAGTCCGATATGGGACCCACGCACTCCACCCATGGACCCCACATCTACGCAACATGGTTGGTCCTTCAACAAGTACAACTGGGACCGTTGAGCAACATGCAATCCACTACCAACATTGGTGCCGGATCTAGTAGATCTAATAATCATGTCTTGGATGTTAGGTTGTCGGATGCCCACTCCATGTCCTTCATTCATTCCGGGAGTATGGAAGTCATGGTCAACAACTAAGCCACCAAGTCCTTTACTGTATCGTTTCATGGACAATATGTGAGGTATTTCCAAGACATCATTGGCATAACATCCCCATGCTCTCAGCTTTCATTTGCAAAGTATCCTCATTTTCTCACATTTCATTTACCCTACTACAACATGATTTTGATGTTAATTGTTTTGTTTTGTTGACAAGTTCATAATTATAGGTGCAAGTATGAAAATGCTTAATTTTTCCTTGAGAATGAGTAATTCATTCCTACCAACTTCATCTGGTTGTGTTCATTGTTTTGCCATTATTTCACCTCAATATCATGCGGTTAGAACATGTGATTTTGATGGCCAAGGAGGCCACGTGACAAAGTCAAGCAAACCCCTTCATAGACTGTCAAATTCTACATCTTCATACCAGGTTAGTGGTGAACCATGCCTCAAGAAGAGAACTTCTGTCGAATTCATGTGTTCCAAACAACATGATTCCGTTCGCTATCATCTACAAGATAACATTTGATCCCGGTGTTGAATCACGATTATGAGGTATGGTTAATTGGGGCCTTTTTCTGCACCGGTTTTCAAGTGTGCCTATCTAGCGTGTGATTTTGTCTTATATGGAAAGCTCGACCCCCACACCTTTGGGGGGGTCCCATGCGTGAGGCTAGTGTATGAGTGTAGTGCAATCGTTCTCTACACAAAAGCACACAGATCATGCACTTTCTGCGTGATTTCATCATGTATAGAAAACTGGACCTCCACCCCTATGGGGGGGTCCAGTGCGTGGGGCTAGTGTATGTGTTTAGTGCGCTCGTTCCCACACAAAAGCACACTAATCACACACTTAGTGCGTGATTTCATCCTCTATGGAAAACTGGACGTCCTCCCCTATGGGAGGGGTCCAGTGCGTGGAGCTAGTGTATGAGGGCAGTGTACGCGTTCTACACAGAGAAATACACTGATCACGCACTCAGTGCGTGATTTTGTCCTATATGGAAAACTGGACCCCCTCCCCTATGGAGGGGTCCAATGCGTGGGGCTAGTGTATGAGGGTAGTGCACTCGTTCCCCACACAAAAGTACACTGATCACGCACTCAGTGCGTGATTTTGTCCTCTATGGAAAACTGGACCTCCTCCCCTATTGGGGGGGTCCATTGCATGGGACTAGTGTATGAGGTCAGCGCGCTCGTTCCTCACACAAAAACACACTGATCACGCACTCAATGCGTGATTTTGTCTTATATGGAAAAGTGGACATCGTCGCCAATGGGGGGGTCCCGTGTGTGGGGCTAGTATATGAGGGAAATGTGCTTGTTCCCCACACAAAAGTACACTGATCATGCACTCAGTGTGTGATTTTATCCTATATGGGAAATTGGACCCCCACCCCTATGGAGGGGTCTAGTGCGTGGGGCTAGTGCATGAGTACAGTGCACTCGTTCTCCCCATAAAAGTAAACTGATCACGCACTCAGAGCAGGATTTCATCCTACATGGAAAAATAGATCCCCATCCCTTTGAGGGGGTCCAGAGCGTGGCGGTAGTGTATGAGGGCAATAGGCCCGTTCCCCACACAAAAAAACACGGATCACGCACTCACTACGTGATTTTATCCTAAATGGAAAACTGGACCTCCTCCCCTATTGGGGGGTGTAGTGCGTGGGGCTAGTGTATGAGGGATGTGTACTCGTTCCCCATACAAAAGTATACTGATTACACACCCCGTGTGTGATTTTGTCCTCTTTGGAAAACTGGAACCCTGCCCCTATGCGGGGGGTCCATTGCATGGGGCTAGTGTATGAGGGCATTGTGCTCGCTCCCCATACAAAAATACACTAAAAACACACTCAGTGTGTGATTTCATCCTATATGGAAAACTAGACCCCCACCCCTATAAGGGGCTCATGTACGTGGGGATAGTGTATAGTAATACTCGATGTGTACATACACAATTTGAGCACTCTAGAATTTCAGTGCCCTTACCTAGTGTGAGCGTAATACTAGAGCACATTTGAAACCCAGTGCATGGTTGGCCCGCCATCAACCATACATGAAGATTACAACCCATAAAATGATTTTTTTGTCAAAAATCTTGTGGCACTATGGTATTGTGTACCCCACAATACCATATCTCATTTTCAAAGAGCCACACATCCTTCAAAATTCATTTCTTTTAAGCAATTGTTTTTGTTCAGTAGTGATCTCAATCATTATGCTTGTATTTGAAGATTCCAACATTAAAGGTTTCCCTTGGTACCATTCCATTTAGCGTTGGATGTTACAAAAAAAATGAACTGTTCAGACCATGATAACTTGTCAAAAACACCCTAAAACAAAAGCTTTATCATGAATACAAGAATTACCAATGTTTTTCCTCCAATAGATAGAGTGAAATAAGTAGCCTGTAACATCCAGTGATGTACATGGCTTACCTTTACTGCATACAACGCAGGTTTCCTTTGTATTCTTTGTATGGAATAAATTCTTGTGGTGAATAATGGCGCAAATCATCTCACCTCCGCACATATATCGTTTCCAAGTTATGCCAAATGACCCTACTATCTTCAAACATATATGACTTTACAATACTAGTGGCAGACTATTCTACAATCTAGGGCTATTACCCAAAAACCTAAGTTTTCAGTGCTACATACCATGTTTAGGCATGTTTGAATCTTCCTCTTGGCTTAGCTCTGATGATTTACACGGAACAAAAGCAAGGAATGGACGTTTTTTCCCAAACACATCATTGATACCAATAGCATTTTGGTCGTAAATCACATGAGGCAAGCTATTATTGTATGCAAGTTTACGTGTTATGAACCAAAAAAATTACATCATGAGATGCGTATTGATGGCATTCCAAACACTCCTCTACATCATGGAGCCCTCCTCCAAAAGGCAACTTTTTATCAAGTCCTCATTACACAATAAACTAAGTACTGTGACAGGCGTAATCTTGCAGCCATACTCCACATTGTCGATGTGTCCCCTTAACACCACCGAAACTCCTCGTTTGCATTAATGTATTTCACAAGTCATTCTCCTCCTTGGCATCTTGTTGTCTGGGCTCCTACGTACCATGATGTAGGCAGTTTTGACCTTCACACAAAAACATGCACAAGGAGCCACTTAAAGACATGTAAGATTAGAATCATGCATGAGACATGACACGTCTAGTCCATTTTTTTACGTAATGCATTTGCATCTAGTCTCAGATCCACCTACACAGTGTTACCAACGTGGCAAATGATCCACTTGTAATCATGGGCGAGATTGCCCTCAATTTACACTGGGGTACAACAGTTATCATCCTCATATGAAGAGAAATTGACAATATTTTGAGTGTTAGCATAAGCACGGATGATCCACGTGTAGCCATGCATGCGATGGTTGCAATCGTCGAGTCTGTTAGTCGACTGTAAACTGTTCCATTGTTTAGTCCTCCTCAAGGTGTTTGTACCACTTGCTCAATTCGTCCACCCATGAAGGGATGTCAATTTTTTTAATGTGGTTTCTGTTCGTGTGAAATGGTGCTATGCCATACTCAAGAGAGTCGTTCAAACGGGGACTACTACGTTGTTGACCGATTGTTGAGGGTGGGGTTTTGCTAGTACCTAGTGGTTGAAACAGCGTCGTCATGCCACTTTTGGGGTTAATGAAGATGAATTTTCTCATTGAACATGCAACATAACCCCCAATGCAATTACTCACCTAGGAATGGAGCGGTCATTAGAGCCATGTAGGTGCAAAGAGGAGGTAGATCAAAGATTGGCATCCCCCCTACAGTAAATGAATCAAAACCTCATGAATTGAAGGAAGAACGTAGACCGCTAGCAACGTCTACAAATTTTGGTGGAGGTTATCCCTCATTGATCATGTAGTCGTGGCCTTGAAGTAGAATCCATGTTTACAAGTCCAAATGTGCTTAGATGCTTCAACGAGAGATTTTTCAACACGCAATGACATCAAACCACAAATCGCAGACACCCAACAACTATGTGTTACCGTCGTGTAGGAAACGACAGGTTTTTGGTATTCTAATGTACACAACATGCAAAGAAGTTATGTGTGTGCATGTCGACATTTTATTTCCTATGTGGCTGAGGGTAAACATGTCAAATTCAATGAAGAAATACATTCTTACAAGATTTTTGGAGTGAATGCAAGCTCAACATTCCTCATATGAAGCTTTCTTGGACAATGCGGGACTGACTTCTACATAATGATCCAAAGAACAAGAAGGTGTTTCTAGTTAGAAACTCATGAATTCCAATCTACGTCAATAACTACTTTCAATCCATGTCTTCACAAAGTTTGGAGCTAATCTGAAATGAATTTTCATAATAGGAGCATTTTGAATAAAAACAACTTCAATTTAGGACCAAGTGATTTGAAATCTCAACTTGGAGGCTAGTTGAAAATGATTTTAGAAATGGAGGCGCTTTGACGATGGTTTGCCAATACTAGGGTTTGCTTACAAAAGCACCTTACAAATAGTCATGGGCAATTTGAGTGACCACATGCTAGGAAGTATTACGGTTACCCTTGGTAAGTCCCGCAACATGAGTCCCAAAAACTTACGATTGAACATTTGTGCCATTCCACTTGTGGACCCTCACGTGCGGACCCAATGATTTTTACAACAAGCGACTAAGGGCATTTTGGCCATTTCCCCAGACCTATTTTACTCCATTCCTAAAGGATCTCAAACAATGGAAGAATTCTATAAATGGGTGACCGATGCATTGTGAAACACATCGACATTTTGATTATGTTATGACGATTTTGAACCAAGCTGTAATTCTAAAGACGCACCTTGATTTTTTAAGAATTCCCAACATCCTGTCAAAGTTTCAAGTGACCACTCACTACGTAGTATCAAAACTCTCGCTTGACTCAAGCACCCAAGACCCAACATATTTCTTATTGTGTTTCTTGCTAATGTATACATGCATCGGAAATGTCTAACACTTTTCATCAAAGTACACTTACTGCTAAACACGAGTAATACAACTGTCCCCATTCCTCGAATGGTCATCTGCTTTGTACCTCATCCTCATGAACCATCCAAGTTCCACTAGGTGTAATACATGGTATCAAAGTGCATCGATTGTGGAGGGACAGTGAACACATCAACAACGAGGAAACAACCTTGCACCAATATTCAATGCATCTTCACCGTTCACCCAATCATCCATCGTCATTGCATACACAATGGTGAAAGAAGAAAGCACACTAGGCAATGGACAGGAATAATCGAGGAAGAGTTTGGTGATGGATGATTGACAACACATAGTCAATGACGCTCACCAGGCAAACCATTGCTTCTCGTTGCAACAACACCTAGCACTATGGGAGGCAATGACCAACAATCTTGCACATATGAAGACTAGTGTGAAGAGTTGTCGAGGCTCGAGCATGCTCTTTTACAAATTGCTGGAATAGTTGAAGGAACTCATGAGTACCTAGACTTTGAAACGTTGGTCATTGTTGGCCAATGTGCAACAAGAACCAAGCCATTCACTAAGGCCAAATATTGTGTTATTGTACCCACCAAAATCCTCATCAACCTTTGCAAATAGCCTCACAAGGGTCAAGTCTTATTCAACAATATGTGCACCTATGTAGCGGATTCAACAGATGCCGTGGCCGACTAATCCGAAAATGCAGTGCTTGAGGGTCTCTGACCCTCAAGCCATCGCGTCTCACCACCCAGAGTCCTAGGTGACCTCGCTCGATCCATGTGGCTCCTTTGACCGGTCGACGTGGCACTGCCACGCTACACTCCCTCCATAGAGAGTGAGAGCCGCCTCGGCATCTCCAATAATCCCGACATGGGATTTGAGCACTGGAGCTACGATACCATTATAGTGGATTCGACAAAATCCTTGGCCAATTAGGCCAAACCTGCGGTGCTTGAGGGTCTCTAACCCTCAAGCACCCCAATTTGGGTCGCACCCCATCTCACCGTCCACAGTTGTAGGTGACCTTGCTCAAGCCATGTTACTTCTTTGACTGGTCGGCGTGGCACTATCATGCTACAACCCATATTTGACATTAAATGTGGACACCTTTTTCATGAATGTTTTCTGGTTGATACTTGATGCCATGGTTAAAGTTGGACTCAAGGTACTCCATTCAAACACATTGTGGTTGGCTCATGTTTGGCTTACAAGTAAAACATTTCAACGCATAGTGATCAAACTGGTGCAAACAGTACATTGTCAGTATCGTAGATTGTTATTCTACGTATTGAATGCATATACAATTTCCAAATTCATTTTCTTTACATAGCCTACTTCAACTTTGACCCACATAACTTTATTGAGAGTATGGGACTTGACGTGATCCAATGTTTCTTTCATTCACAATAAAGTCTTTGCTTGCTTGATAAGTTCCATTGATGATCATAGTGTTGTACACTAATGGATGTGCCGATCTTAGATTCTTCTTGATGATTGACTCTTAGATAACATCAATAGCTTTATGAGTAAGATCAAATAGAGGCCATAGACCTCTTTTTTTTTTCTTACATGAATTGATGGAATTAGTTGTAGATACCTAAGGATACCTTTATCTTCTTTCTACTTATGGGTGATAGGCAGAGAGTGACTACCTTCACATTTTTCAGGTGAACAAGGATTCATATGCTGCACATAATGTGGTTAAGAAACTGAATTGAACCTTTGTTAAAGATACAATTTGAGATGTTTCCAATAGAAAATATTTGGAAACATTTTAACATGTCCACCACCCTCCTTTGGCTTGTGGGTGTCCACTGCAATGTCATTAAGATGTACAAAGACAAGGTTATCGATGTACGACGTGAACTTGTTGTATCAGGCTGTCAAAACTTTTCATGGTGATATCTTCTTCATTAAAATTACCCTTTTGTATAAAATGTTGTCTTCTTGATGTCATTACCACATACATACCTTCAATGATAGCCTGTACATATGTCTCTTTTGGTGTAAGTGGTTGCTCCTGTGGGTTGGTGTAGGAATATTGTATGTGAAGTCCATCTACTCGAGAAAGAGGGTAGCAGTTCTTGATGCATATATCGCTTAACTCCCTACATTATATGAAAACTTTGTTATTTGGTATTTCATGTTAAGTATGTACCAGGTTCTTGTTTGTTAATGTGGATATCTTCATAAACGTCTGAGTGAGGATTTTTTACAACAATTCTTCCAGCTCAATCAGTTCATGGTCACTTATCCAATAAGTCTCCTTGATAGTGAGCAACTCGACACTAAATCTATCGATTGATTAAACCTATGTCACATAGGAAATTTATACATAGTCTTGTTGGGTTGCAATTCCTATAGAGTCCTTGATGATAGGTGCACTTCTCAACTGTTACAACCAATGAGTTTGTACGTTACATTGTTTTTGTTGTGGATATCTTACTTCCTTTGCTTGAATCCACATAGAATAGCCATACCAATTATTCACATTGCATGGACCACACGGACACTTCCAATAATATTGCTGGTGTACGCCAGGTTGATTATGTTGCAAGTTCCCATGCAGGTTCTTCCTTCGTCACCTCTCTTGAGAATTTCTATGTTGTGGTTGCTCAAACAGAGGCACGTGTCATTTTTTTTCTAGTATTAATGTAGAATGCTACTATTAATGTAGACTGCACCATAACGTTAGTCCAGTTCTAGAGAGGGCCACTAAGAAATCATGTCGAAGGATGAATTTTTGATAGCTCATCGCATAACATCTCCACAAAGGTATTTCTTGTACATCCTTAACCAACAATACAACACGTTCATAAATTCACATTTTCTTCACTCACCTACCGATATCTTCCTTATCAAGTACACTTGCAAATCCAACTTCTAAACCATCTCATTGTATACACAACAGGGAGAAGGCCCTCCATCTCATTGTGTTCAAACCTTGTTTTGAATTTTGTAACCCGTACGTTTCAGCTTTAGTAGTATTGACTGTTGGTGATCCTTGTACCCCTTATTTAACTTTGAAGTGTAGTGGAAATGCACCAAATTTTGATGAGAGTTGTTCAGTTGAAAGATTGGTTGAAGCACATTTTGTCAATTGAACATGAATTTTGTTTTCACCCCCAATCCTCTAGTGTTTCTTAAATCCACATATTTCAACTAAGACTTTGTCATTTTTGGATTTTTTTCTAGTCCCTCTGACATTTGTGTATAGTGTCACCTGTTTTTTCTTTCAATTCAGGCATGGTGTTGGTCTTAGTGAACAATAGAGTCGATCTCCATCGGAATGGAGGTCTCCATGGGCTGAGACTTCCCTCCAACATTGTAAGAAGTATAGTTTTGGGAGTCCCAAGTCTCCTGCAATAAGGCAGTATAGTTGACGTATTTGATTCAGTCAGCTATTGTGATCATTCACGCCAATAATTCTAGGATTGCAAGTGTTCGGGTTGTTTCTTGGATATCACTCTTAAGGATGTTGTTTTAGTGCGCATACAATTTGTACGAGGTCTTTTTACTATCGGTGATTACTCTAAAGAACTGATGCATGCATTTTGCTATGCTAGACAAAAGGTATTGTTTTTGTAGCTTCTATGAAGCATTGGACTTCTCATTTATGTGAACCCACGGGCGCATAACATGACGGTAACACATCCAGCCCTTTGGATAAACCTCCCACCATCATCTCCTTAGTGTGTGGAAAACTCCTTGAGATGCCACACAACCCTTTCCTAATAGCGAGGCTGCTACTGGTGACTGATGTTCCCACCGTGCAGATCTAGTAACAACAGTTGTGCAAAAGTGCATTACAAAAGAATTCTAGGATTGAATAGAAGCGTGGAGGAATTGGTTCAAATAAAAGGAGAGTGAATAAATGAATGAATCCTTTGAATAGATAGATAAGCTCAAGACAATGTACAAAGTCTTTGAATAAGATTGGCATGCTTAGAAAAACCCCTAGGCTTTTCCATGTACCAAAACTTATGAGCTATCCAGAATTCCCTTGGCACTCTGGATCCCTCTACCAAAACACAATCATGCCAATAACACATTCATCTTGTCTTACACGTTGCGAGCTTTCTAACGCACCAAAAAAATCTTAATCCATGCAAAAATGGCTAAGTTAAAATCGTTTCAGTTATCCACACGTGACAGCCGCCTACAATAGTGCCAGCGGGGATCATGACTACTCGAAGCGCCCTTGCCTGCAAATACACGTCTCACAACCGTCCTAGAGCACTCACGGTTCTTAATGAACCTTGCCTCATCGCCTCTGCATCCATTTAGGGGCGATTAAGCTATAGTCGATGAGATAACTTCTTCGTGCTTGGGGTTGAAGTGGTATGTCTATTTTTTTTTGGAGGTGTGCCTCCCATATGTACACAAACACATTTTTCCCGTCGTTGTACTAAATGATCTAGCTACTTAGTGAAATTTGCATTTTTTTCATGTAGCATACAATGGACTCATCAAAATATTTTATATGAATTCATCATGATAATGAAATCATTGCCTTGACTAGCAGCTCCAATTGTAATACATGTGTTTAGAACATTAGAGGACGACACATGAGAAGTCCTTCGAGCTATATGACGGAGTCGTTGAATGTTGCCACATCCGATTGATGTGGTGAAGAGCTACAATAAGTATGGTCTTGAATGTGAGAGAGACATTATGCAAGTCATTGATGAGGCTCCACTGGCCTCTAGCTGTTGTTAGATGCTAAAAAATCAAGAGTCTTTTTGTTGTTGTTAACCCCATAAGTGGTGAACTGAATTCCCAAAATTATGAGTCACATCTTAGCTGCTGGCCCTTTTGATTTTGTAGGATCCAATAGCTCATTGAGTGTTGTTAAGATTTAGGGTTCACTGGTGAGTTATGTTTTGTCATCCATGAGCACGCCTTCTCCCACATGCATTCCGTAACACCTCCATTGTTATATTGAGTTGAAGCATAACATTATCTAAGCTCTTTATTCCCAAAGACTTATGGCACATTTAGTCATTAGTGAGAGCCTCTAAGCTAGAGCCTTCTCCCACCATGCTAAGTGTCACCTGAACTAGCAACAACGAAGGCAAGGGGATGACAAAACCCCTTTCGTTCTATTACCGTTTTTTTTCTGCAAAGTTGTTATATATGTTCTATTTGTTTTAAAGCATGATATTGGTATTTCCTGGGTCACCTAAAGAACATCATGAATCGCTTGTTGCTTTTTCTTTTGTCGATGAAGTTTTTTTGGTTTGCTTCTATTATTTGCCAAGTGTGCTTGCTCCATTTCTCGATGTTGCGAGGTTTGAAATCTTCAGAAGGACAGAGATTGCCTATAGACTTCATGGGTAGAGAAGGCAAGGTTTCAAGGTTGTGCAATCAGAGGAAACATGTTGATTACCCATGTTGCAATGTCGAGCTCTTAGTGTACTATGAGAAAAACATAGGTGGTGAACAGGTTGAATTTTTAGAAGGAAAAAATGAGTTGAGGGATTAGGACACTTGGGTAACTTGTCATTTGTGGGAAGTATGCTTTGGGGGCAGGTGTCACAATCTTCAAGCATATGTATATGTATACCCATATGTATTCATGTGTGTGTGTGTGTGTGTGTGTGTGTGTGTGTGTGTGTGTGTGTGTGTGGAAAATGTGTTCACATGTGTTTAGTTGACGAAAACAAGTCACTCGAAGCAGACTTATTTGCCCCAAAAAAATAGAAAAACTATTTATTAGAGAGTATCGCTTCTAAAACACTTTCGAATTCTGGAATACTGTTGTTTTGGTCCATTGGTAGGATGCTTATGCTCCTATTGTTCACAAGTGGCATAGAAGAATTTGAGTTTTTTAGCATAAGATCATTGCAAGTAACTAGAATGAGCCCCTTTTCGCTTGGTGTCATGTTTGCCTTTTGTTGTTAGCTCTTGATGCTCTAGGAGGTCCTCCTCAAGCGGAGTGGTCTACCATCAAAGCAAATTCTACTTGGATGCCCATGTGTAACCTGTAGATAAACATGGTTAAAACTAACCATCCAAGTAAAAAACTTGTTAAGCAGCATTTAGGCAAATGGTTGACAGTGAGCTATCTAGGAATGTAAGAACAAGTGGCAACGGCATGCACACATGTGATCTCGCAAGAATTCATTGAACAAGAATGTGATTAGACAAAGCACATGCATACATTCATGGTACATTTGCCACGTTTTTTTACCGATTCTCAAATATTTTACCAAAAATGGGGCGCATTTTCTATTTGTGTTTCCTTTTCATTTGAAGGTGGTTTCCCTCACATGTCAAATCATTCTAAAGATGATTGGATGGATCTGATATCCTAATCAGCCATGTACCGGTTTTCCAACGATTCACTGTGCACTAGATTGCGCCCTTTGATTGGTTCACATGACAAGCAAGTAGCATGGCCATACTATTTAGTATACATGAGGTTCCAAAATTGGCATAAACGATGTATGAGAATGAGACCTATACATGTACACATGCATTATCCAAGCATGTACCTACCCTCATAATTTATTTGTTTTTCCGTTATTCTGCATATGTTCATCGCGCAAACAGAGCAACATAGAAATTTATTCCCTTAGATATACGGGCGAGTGACCATTCATCCACAAAATTCTCGATGAAGGGAAGATATCCATGTTTTTCACATTAATCACACCATATCCATATTTAGATCTTTTTCGCACATTGAGAACGCCATATACAGTGAGCATACAAAAAACATGATGTATTGGTAACCACATGCTATGTTGATGCCGCATGGCATCTAGCATCAACATGCTGATGTCAATGGACATCGAAGAAGGTTAAAAGACCTCTCTACAGAGGGGTTAGTGACCTTTTCTCAAAACGTTGTGCAAAAGGTTTGAATGTTGGATTCAAAACACCTCATGTGTTGAAAGGGAATGTGGGTCCCGTAGTAGCGAGGCTTAGCAGGATCTCTTGCAAATACAAGACCCTAAAATGATGAGTGGAGTTTGGGATTGGGTTTGAAAGTTGTTGCATGGATCAAAATGGGTTTACTCCTCCAGTTTTTTGGAAAAGGAATTTTTGCTTGATCGCTTTAATCGTGATTAGCCTTCTTTTTTCCGAATCACAAGCCCCCACTGGCGGATGTAGGTCTTGATGTTTGCGTGGGCTTTGCTCGCCCAAACATAGAGAGCCCTAAATTTGCGAATGAGGGTTTGCGTGTCGGAAAAGGAAATGGCTTATTGCTCAATCGTCATTCTCGCGAAGGCAGGGGTGACACATCACCCTCCTCGCTTCGCTCAATGGGCGACTCATGTCGCCGATCGGGTATGGCCATAAAAATGGAGATGAAGTTGTTCTCCTTAACGATCTGGATTCTGCTGTTTTCATACATAACTCATGGTTATCTCAGGCTTGTGTTCAAGCTTGCGAGGATATATCGGCTATTACTCCCTAAGATACATGTTCCACTCTTTCATGGACTGAAGACACCTCCCGCTTTAACCATGTTGTCGCGGACAACGCGGCAAGGAGGGAACGCGTAGATCTTGAATTTGGCTGCTTCCGCTGCTGGAGTCGCAGTCGGAACCGCAGCCATGACGCCAGCCTCCGTCAGCACCCGTGACAGTAGCCGTGACAGCAGATGTGACAGCAACCTTCACAAAGCAGCAAACGCAGAAGCAGCGGCAAGTGTCTTATAAGAAAAAGACGACGTCTAGAGGAGAGGAGGAGGAGAGGGAGGGGGAAGTGGGACTAGAGGACGGAGGAGGAAGAGGGGAGGAGGAGGAAGAGGAGGG
>SZWC01018646.1:8024-30152 GCA_023375785.1 Penium margaritaceum
TGTGCCACACCTGATCCCGTACGAGCGTCAGTCCCCTCTGGCACACCTGATCCCGTGCCGGTGTCAGACCCCTCTGGCACACCTGATCCCGTACCAGTGTCAGTCCCCTCCGTCACACCCACTCCCGTGCATGCACCCATATCCCCTACGGCTCTGGCTCAGCAGCCTTCCCCACAACCTGAGGTGAGCGCTGCATCGGGCTACTCCCGCGAGCCCGGCGGTCGCCTTCGACCATTGGCCTCTAGGACTCAGCGGACTGCTGACTCTGCGCCCAGACGCCTGACTCGTAGTGTTCAGAGTGGCGAGCCGGGCACGAAGGCCCTTGGCCTGAGTGTCCAGGCAGACTACACTGAGGTGCACCTAGCATGTCCTGTCGGCCACGAGTTGGTCTCTCGAGAGTTCTTGGTTGCCTGCGATGCCGCAGCCGACCTTGTCGTGGTCAGACCGAGTCCGGAGGCGTGTGTCTTAGCCACCCGGAGCACTCCATCGACGATGCCTGATCCAGGCACGTTGAAGGAGGAACTCTCAGATCACGATGCAGACCTGTGGCGTGCTGCTTGTGAGGATGAGCTGAGAGCTATCCGTGAGCATGGTGTCTATGAGCTTGTCGACCTCCCGCCTGGGCGGAAGGCTGTACAGGCCAAGTGGGTCTTTCGCAAGAAGGTGAAGCCTGATGGCACATTGGATCGCTACAAGGCTCGCTTGACGGCCAAGGGATTCTCGCAGGTTGAGGGAGTAGATTTCACTGACACCTTTGCACCCGTTGGCCGCATGACCACCGCTCGCGCTCTGTTCGGGGTTGTTGCTCACCACGACTGGGAGCTGCAACAGATGGACGTGAACAACGCGTTCCTCCATGGCACCTTAGAGGAGGAGATCTACATGGTCCAGCCACCTGGATTCGAGATCGGTGACAAGGTCTGGCGCTTGCGCAAGGCCTTGTACGGCCTGAAACAGTCACCGAGGTGCTGGAACTTGGAGATCACTGGTACACTGACACGTGCCAGTTACGTACAGAGTGACGCTGACCCGTCCCTCTTTCTCAGACGGACAGCTGAGAGCTTCACCGCCATCCTGGTCTACGTGGACGACCTCCTGATTGCGTCTCCTTCTATGGAGGCCGTGAAGGAGGCCAAGGTAGTTCTCCAGGCTGCCTACAGGATGAAGGACCTTGGTCCTGCAGCTGTGTTTCTCGGGATGGAGATTGTGCGTGATCGTCAGCGACGGAAACTCTTGTTGCATCAGGCACGTTACGCCCACGTTGTGGGGGAGCGGTTTACTGACCTCCTGGGTGCAGTTCCTACAGCCTCCACCCCCATCACACCTGACGGGCAGGATACTCTGAAGGTGAATGACCCCGCAGACCTGGGGGAGACAGTGGACGTGACCCTGTACTTGCGCCTGATTGGCTCCTTGATGTACTTGGCCACTACCACACGACCCGACATTGCCTTTGCCGTCAACCTCCTTGCACAGTTTTCATAGTGTCCTCGGGCGAGAGCCCTTCATGCGGCTGTGCAAGTGGTGCGGTACGTGGTGTCCACACCGTACCTCGGACTCTGCTTTCGACGGCAGTGCTCGGTGGTAGTCGACGGCTACACAGACAGTGATCGGGCGTGGAGTCCTGATGGACGCAGTCGGACAGGCTACGTGTTCCTCCTTGGTGGCACCGCTGTGTCGTGGCGTAGTGGCAAGCAGGGTTGTATCGCACGTAGCTCATCAGAGGCTGAGTATGTTGCTCTAGGGGCTGGGGCTAATGAGGCGGTGTGGCTGCAGCGTCTATTTCGTGAGTTGCGTCAGTCTGTGCCTTGCTTCGTTCTGCGCTGTGACAACCAGAGTGCTCTTGCCATTGCAGAGAACTCTGGTGTGTTTCAAGCACGCACGAAGCACATTGCTGTTGAGCATCACTTTATGCGTGATCTTGTGGAGCGACAGGTGATCTCCATCATCTGGGTCGGCACGGACATGCAGCGGGCTGACTTCTTGACCAAGGCACTTGTGCGTGGAAAGTTCATGGTGGCCATTCTATCTGTCGGGCTACGCCCCTTGCCTGAGAGTGGTTGAGAGTGGGGTGTGTGAGCATGGACTGTTGAGCATCTTGTTGTGTACCTGTGTCAGTTATGCACGTGTATGGACATGCGTACCATCGGGTCATGGGGGAGTGTTGTGGTGTGAGTTGTTTCCGTCCATTTGTACAGCTTACTGTGACCACTCGGCCGTGTCCATGCTCGTGCAGATCCCTGATGCGGGCCCAGCTGGTGCCGGAGCACTGACGGTTGGTGGGTCCAGCCACCAGCAGCTGCCAGACGATTGCCACGACGTCCCGGGTGCTTGCAGGGGTGCTCTGCAGTTTTTCTGCAGGTGCTGGAGTTTTCTCGGTGGACTGGCTCTCGAGCCCGATTTGCATGTTTTGCATTGTTCATCAACCGATCGATGCCGGACTTGTGCGTGTGACCAGTCGTAGCGTCCGGCTCGAGATTCTACATCTCTAGGTTCAGACGGTGTTGCGTTTGGATGCCTGTGCGCAGAGTTACGGCCAAAACAGTGGTTTTGAGCCGGTTTTAGGACAAACTGACACTGTCGCGTGCGTCACCCGCCGTGCGCCGCGGCAGGTATTTATGCTCTGTGCTTGTCCGTTGTCATTCCTCTCTGCATTACTAAGCTATTGGAGCTTATGAGACTTTGCGCGTCTCCCTAGCCTGATCCTTGCTGTTTCTTGCACCTGCTTGCTTGCTAGTGCGTCAGCTGACTGGACAGTGTCACCACATCAGCAGCAGCAAGGTTAGGAAGCTTCCTAGCAATTCCTCTGTCGGATCGAGAAGCTCCACCGGGGAATCGGTGGGCTTCGAAGATCGATAGTGAAGATGCAAGATGCATCATTATCAATCTTGATGCGTCGGCCGAAAGATCGCGACACTTCTGTGGACGATTCTTGAAGGTGGTCGAAGATGTCAAAACATGCAAAAAAGAACGCCGCAGGGCGAGGGCATTTGGCCGAATTGCCCTCGACCGTCGGAGCAAGAATCGGGGTCTCGACGCCCGATGGGCTATTTTTGTAACGAAAGAAATGCCCATGCCAAAAGTTCAAGAACTCATGTACGTCTCGTACGGAACACTTCACCCCCTTTTAGCGTAGACATCTTGGTGCACTTAGAGATGTAGCCCCGTGACGACGATAATACCCGTCGATTAGGTGATCGATATCGCGAAGGTTGTCGTCGGTTTCCCAATTGTTTTGCGTAGCGTCGTAGCCGTGCCACTTAACGGGATATTCCGTCGTCTTGCCACGGCGTCGATGGCCGAGAATATCCTCGGTGGCGTACTGTGTCTTCGTCCACTTGTACAGGAGGGGGGAGGCACATCCCTACCGAGAACGTTCTCGCTAGGGTCGCGGTATTGCTTGAGTCTGCTGATGTGGAACACCGGATGAACTTGTATGCTGTCCGGGAATTTGAGTTTCGAACAATCGGCTCCGCGAAGTTTGATGTTTGCCAAACTAAGGAGGAATTTGTCACAAGCGGCGAACACATCGTTGTTGCGATGGCGGTCGGCTGCTGGCTTCATCGCCACATGTGTCTTCGCGAGCTTTTGTTGTGTTTTATCCCAAATGGTGAAGGAGTGGTGGTGTTCGATGTCGACCGCACGAATGTTGTTCTGGGTGTGAAGTCTAGCTAGTATGGCGGGAACTTTGCCATACACCACTTCGGACAGATTTTATACCCATTACGGTGGACGTCGCCGAGTTATATGCGAGCTCGACGGTCGGTAGTTTGGCTGCCCAGATCGTCCCGTGTGGCTCGCATAATGTACAGAGAAGTTGTTCGAGCGTCGAATTGGTCCGCATGGTTTGGCGGTCGGTATGAGAGTGGAACGCCGTGGAAAGCGGGATCCGATTGACATAGTGAGTCATCAGTTTGCGCCAGAAACCACTGGTCAATCGACCGATTTGTCGCTTGTGATGGTTCTCGACTACCTTGTAGCCATACAATGTCTAAGAACAACCATTATGGGCCTTCGACGGTGACGGTGGTCGTCGGGGTGAAGTGGGGCATTTTGGAGAACCTGTCGACAACCACCAGGATTGCATCGTATCTCTCGGGTGTGACCGGTAGTCCAGTGAAGAAGTCCGTGGAGATGTCAGTCCAAGGTTTCGTCGAAATGGGCAGCGTGCGACAGGATGTCAGTCCGGGTGGCCGCGTGCGACAGGATTTCTTTTATGACACATGTCACACGATTTGCGAATGTTGGCCACGTCGGTTTGCATCTTGTCCCACCAGTCATACTTTGCCAGCTTCTTCAGCGTCTTCTCCTCTCCGAAATGTCCTCCTGGACCGGTTTCATGGCACTCCTCGAACAACATGCGGTGCACTTCGTTGTTCGGGGGTACAACAACCCGACGAAAGAATCATCGTCGCCAATAGGGTGCGTCGTGCCAGAGCTTGGCTTTTTCTTATCCGCCATGTTCGTTGTAGCCACGTGTGTACAACTGCTCCAGACACGGATCTCGTTGCACTTGAAGTGTCATCGTCTCAGCCAACAAATCCGGTCGGTGGCTGATGGTATTTGCTGGGTTGGTTTTGCCCGGCGTGTACTCGTGTACTCGTAATTGAACCTGGATTTGAGAAACTCCATCCATTGGGTTTGACGTTGATTGAGGATCGGCACTGTCTTCACATATTTCAGCACATGATGGCCAGTGCGTCGACACATGGACTGCATTCAAGAAAGCACCACCATGTCTTAAATGCGTGTACGACCACCAGCATCTCCATCTCGTGCACGGCATAGTTGAGTTCTGGTCCGTGCAACTTTCACGACATGTACATGACCGTTTGCTCTCCACAGTCGTGATCCTATAGGAGAACCGCGCCAATGGCTCGGTGAGAGGCGTACATAGCCATGATATAGTCCATCGTTGGATCAGCCAATCTTAGGGCTGGCACCGAGGTCAGAGTGTTCCGCAAAGTGATGAATGCTTCTTGTTCCGCCTAGCAGATGAAGGATCTCGGATCTGCCCGAGTCTTCCTGGACATGGAGCTCAAGCATGATCGCTCCCAAGGCGTCCTGCACATCCACCAGGCTGCCTATGTGCAAACTCTATCCACCCGCTTTGCGGAAGACCTGCCACTCGTGCTAAGCGCATCTTCACCCATGTCACCTGATCGCCAGGTGAAGGTGAAGAGTCCTGACCCAGCTGTTGTGGGGGAGCCAGTTGACGTGACCACGTATCTGAGAGTCATCGGGTCACGAATGTTCCTGGCGATGACGACGCGCACAGACATCGCGTTCACCGTCAACCTCCTGGCCCATTTTTCTCAGGAGTCGCGTCACCTCCACTACGAGGCCGCGATCCAACTACTGCGCTTTGTCGTCTCAACTCCTCGGCAAAGTCTCATGTTCCGCTGTCAGCCGACATTTGTCGCGGTAGGCTACACTGACAGTGATTGGGCCAGCAGTCCGGACAGAAAGAGTCGCACAGGCTGCATTTTCTGATTAGCGGCAGAGCTGTGTCCTTCCGCAGTGGCAGGCAGAGGTGCATTCCACGCAGCACTGCTGAGGCAGAGTACGTGGCCCTTGGCTCAGGCACGTGTGAGGGTGTGTGGTCGCCTTGTCTGTTTTCTGAGTTGCGCAAGTCTGTCGCATCTATCACGTTACATTGTGACAATGAGAGTGCCATGGCCATCGCCGACAATGACGGTGTGCATCACACACGCACAAAGCACATCAACGTTGAGCATCACTATGTGCGTTCGTTATTGCATGACGACAACATCAGCATCGTGTCGATTGAGACAGCACAACAGCTGGCTAACTTCTTGACCAAGGCACTGAAGCGAGACTCGTTCAAGAAGGCTGTGAGTTCGGTTGGCATGCGTCCGTGAGTGACTCTCTTTGTACCTGCCTACGTCTCTGCGTGCCCTGGGGGAGTCTGGTTGTTGACTGTGTCTCTGCCCACACATGTGCACTACGCTTGTGAGTCATGGGGGAGTATTGGTTTTCGTGCATCTCTCATTGTACTTTGTTGTGTCCTCCCAACTTGTGTACATCAGCGTGCATATGACTGACAGCGAGACTCGACGCTGCTGGACTGTCGTTCCGTGGAGCCGACGCACACTAAGGCCTACTCACAGTTCACTGGAGCCTCCTCCATCCGGCGACACGCTTAGCTCCATCGACAAGCCTCCTCGACGGTCGGGCCGCCGGCGGTCACTGCCACTGCAGATGCTGCCTACATTCACCCAGCGTTGTTTCTGGTTGTGTCATTGTGTCTGCAGCATTATGCTGTGCCTACGGTCCATGTCTCTTGCTGTGTGGCACTGTTTGGCATCACTGACTGTCGTAGGCACTACCTCGGTTCGGGCAGCCATAACTCTTTGCTGCTATGTTTCGAGCTAATTCTGACCACACGACTGCTTTCGTAGCGTCGGTATTATGGTATGATCCAATTTTCAGGCAAAACGGACGACGCCCGGGTTTTGGGCTGTCGGGCGTCTAGCAGTGCTCATCGAGAAAACCCTGCCTGCCAGAAAATAGGTCTAGGGCTATTTTCTGATTGGCCGGTGAACTGACTAACAAGTTCTACACTAGTAGGGGGAGCTAGAACTTGGAGGGGTCTCCCATTGTTGCTCATTATTTACTCCTAATAAGTTACTTTCAGTTTCCAGCTGCTTTCTGGCGCTAACACTGGCGCGCGCATTTCTGAGTAACAAACCCAGAGCTTCAGAGACTTCGTCTCTGGAGCAGCAGACTGAGGGGGCAGCAGACTTAAGCAACGAGCATGGAAGCCCACACGCTGCATCAACAACGCTGCTGCCCCAACTTGCTGCCTAGCATTTCCTTTTCTAGGTCCGCAACATGGATCTACACGAGCGTGGACATGATCGAGCGGTCATAGTAAATTGTACAAATAGACGAGGACGGCACATATCGCAATAGTAGGTTCCCTTTCACCGCATGGGGAGCCTCCGAGCCCCCATGAAAACTACAATCAAAATTGTCACAAACCCGTGTATAGAGGAGTTTGAGAGTCTTGCGTGAAAGTACTGATTTTAGCACTCCGATGAATCATGCATGTCACATCCCTTCACAACGAATCTTGCGTCGGAAGTGTTGGAACTGAAAAAGGGCCCAATAGCTCAGACACCCATAAAATGCTAAGTGTGACTCTCATCCGATCAGCACTGGCAAAAGAAAACCTGAAATGCCCAGTCCAAAATCATGCTCGCTTGCGGCATGTGTCGACGGCCGAGCAAGAAAAAAGAGTGCGAGGGGCCATCGCTCTATCGCGATCGAGTGAAAATGCCCTTCTTTTGTTTTTGTAGTTTTCTGTACACACAAACCCATTCTTTCAACATCCGAACCTTAATCAAACCCTACCCGAAAATACATTTGGGGTTTAAGGGTTTTAGTTCTGTGCGGTCTCCTGCTCGACCCCGCGGTAACGGGGCCGAGGAGGTTCCCTTTCAACGCACGGGGAGTCTCGAACTCCCCTCAAACTCTGGACAAACCATGCCCCGCTAGTATCACAAACCCTTCAACGAAGGGGTTTGTGATACTAGCGTAGGGCGCCGCATGCCATGCGTTGTGATACTAGCGTAGGTTGCACTACTAGACAAGTAAGCAGCAGCTGGGGTAATGCTGGGAAGATACCAAGCAAGCAACGGTGTTAACGTGGAAGTTTTGAGGTGAGTCATAGGAACAAGACACACACGACGGGTAACAAACAACGAGGTGGTTGCCGTCGGGTGGGAGGGAGCGAGCGAGCGAGCAGGGAGCTCGATCTCGCACGCTCTCTCCCAAGTTCACTTAACTGAACTAAACTACCCACTAAAAGTTGCAACCTGTCAACTAGGTCACTGGAGGGAAGACATGCCAAAGAACAGGCCAGAGTGTGAACCCGACGCAAATGTGTGTGCACAAATGCACGCCGGCCAGAGACCCCTGAGATTTGATGCCCGGCTGATGCCCGGCTGTGAGACTCGTTGTAAAGTCATGCCACCACGGCGTAGCAGCCAGCAGGGGTTGCCTCTCTCCAGTTAGTCACCTGCATCAGTGAGGTGACTGTGCAACGAGGCCAGAGGTCACCGTGTGGTACTGACACAAACCCAACACTCCCCCATGACCCACGGCCGACTTGCACAATGGCACAACAGGCACTACACCGACGTCACGAGAAATGACACGACACAAGACTGTACACAGGCACTGGCACAACAGATCAACCAGGAGGATCACGAGGACACAACAGACGAACAGCGTGAATTGCTGCCTTGAAGACATTGCTGGTAAGTGCCTTTGTGAGGAAGTCTGCACGTTGCTGTCGGGTGTCCACCCACACAATTTGAACATCGCCTGCAGCCACACGCTCACGCACAAAATGATGTTCCACATTGATATGCTTTGTGCGAGTGTGATGCATGCCATCATGCTCAGCAATAGCCTTTGTGCTTTGGTTGTCGCAATGCAAGGTTATGCAGCGAATGGGAACACGCAATTGCTGCAACAAACGACACAACCAGACACTTTCACAGGTTCCAGCACCAAGGCCAACATACTCAGCCTCACTGGAGCTACGTGCAACACAACCTTGCTTGCCACTCTTCCAGGAGATCGCAGTCCCACCAACAAGGAAGACATAGCCAGTGCGACTGCGTGCATCCGTGTCATGCGCCCAATCACTGTCAGTGTACCCATCAACGACCACTGACGGCTGCGCCCGGTAACACAGACCAACTCGAGCAGTGGAGAGCGCATACCGCACAACACGTAGTGCTGCTTCCATGTGCCGTGCACGTGGCGACTGTGAGAACTGCGCAAGGAAGTTGACAGCAAATGCTACGTCTGCTCTGGTGGTGGTGGCAAGGTACATGAGAGACCCTATGACTCGCAGGTAGTCGGTCACGTCCACCGTCTCCCCCAGTTTTGACACGTCCAGAGTTTTCAACAACCTCTGCCCGGCGGGCGTCATCGGTGTTGAGGCAGTGGGGACAGACTCAAGCAGGGAGGNCGCAATAAGCAGGTCATCGACGTACACGAGGATGGCAGCAAAGGGCGCCGACCGTGGGGTGACAAAGAGGGAGGGATCTACCGTGCTCCGGCGATATCCCCCCTTCTCCAGGGTGGAGGTGATCTCCTGGTTCCAGCACTGTGGTGACTGCTTGAGACCATAGAGGGCCTTTCGCAGTCTCCAAACTCGATTGGTGCCGTCAGAGAACCCTGGAGGCTGCACCATGTAAATCTCCTCATCCAGCCAACCGTGCAGAAAGGCATTGTTTACATCCATCTGCTCGAGCTCCCTGTCATGGTGTGCGACAAGGCTCAGGAGGGCTCGAGCTGTGGTGTAGCGTCTGACGGGAGCAAAAGTCTCGTCAAAGTCAACGCCGGGGAATTGAGAGAACCCCTTTGCTGTAAGTCGGGCCTTGTACTTGTTGAGCTCGCCGTTAGGCTTGTACTTACGACGGAAGACCCAGCGTGCATCGATCACCTTGTGGCCTGGTGGGAGATCGACCAGCTCGTATACGGCGTGGTCATCCAGGGCTCTCAGCTCGTCTCGCATGGCAGCCCTCGGATGTGAGCAGTGTGTACCCAAGGACATAGTTGGGATGCACAACTCCTGTCGCTAGGCCCAGGGCGTCCATACCAGTAGGCATCGCTGGGAGCTGTCCAGACGAGGTCTGCGAAGGCTGAACAGAGGACGCTATAGCACGAGAGGAGCGAGAGGGAAGCGCACACAGGCGGCCGCCACGAACAAAAGGTTCGATGGGGGCAGGGCGTGGAGGAGCACTGAGTGGACTGGGCACGACTGGAGTGAGTGGACTGGATGGGGACGCAGCGGAATGTGTGGGAGAGATGGACTCAGCAGATGGGGACTCAGATGAAGACACCACAGGGGATGACGGAGCTCCAAGCGAGCTAGACGACGCCGACGGGGGGGCGTCAAAGGATGGTGGAGTCACAGTGCCGGCCGTTGGAGAATGCTCCGAGGGTGAAGGCTGCTAAGACGGGACAGCAGCAGAGACAGCAGGGGCAGACGGGACTGCCGGGCCGACCTCCCCCCGGAACCGAGAGAGCGAAAGCAAGGAGGCAGCGTACGAGTGACGATCGAGGTCACGAAGAAACACGGACTCCAAGAACAAGGCATCGCGGGACTCGACGACGCGCTGGCGCTCTGAGTCCCAGAAGCGTCAGGCTTTCGACTGGGAGGAAACGTCCAAGAAGGGGTAGAGACGTCCACGCGGGGAGAGTTTCCCGTCGCGGAGATCCTCTGGGAGCCAGACACACGCAATGCTACCCCAGACGCGAGCCAGGCGAAGGTCAGCACAAGAGCCGTACCAGCGCTCAAAGGGCGTAACGGTGCGGGGAAGAGGACCGTGAGGGACGCGATTCCACACCCAGGTCATATAGCTCATGGCCTCAAAGGCAAAGAGAGGGGAGAGCCCAGACTCAGACAAAAGCGTGCGGACTCCCTCAGCAAGGGTCCGATTCCAACGCTCAGAAACTCCGTTTTGCTGAGGTGTGTAAGGAGCTGAAGTCTCGAAACACACCCCTTGGGACTCAAGAAATCGAGCGGTGGACCCAAGGAACTCACCGCCACGATCACTGTGAAAGATGCGCAGTGAACGCTGACACGCACGTTCAGCCTGAACGAGCCACGACGCGAGGACAGAAGCAACATCACTCTTCTGACAAAGAGCGAAGATCCAACGAAAACGGGAAAAATCGACAGTAAGGCACAGGACGTAATGCCCGACTCCCCCAAGAAAGTCATGGGGAAGAGGCCCCATGACGTCGGCATGAACAAGATCGAGAGGGTGAGCGGACTGGGAGTCCGAATAGGCAAAGGGTGAACGATGCATCTTGCCTTGGGCACAGTCCAGGCAGTCAGAAGGGCATGGCGCGGGGAAGGTGGAAGGGGACAAGCCAACAGCGGGTTGAAGGCGAAGCATGTTATTGATAGCATCAGTGTGCACATGGCCAAGATGACGATGCAATAACTGGATATCTGCTGGGGAAAGGAAAGGCGCGACGTGAGCAAGGGACAAGCCAACAGCGGGTGCAGAGTGGACATGAAGGGGAACACGATACAGCTTGGCACACTTAACCCCCCGCAAGACGACGCGCCCAGAAGAGCGAAGACGGACAGTGCCCACGTCCTAACTAGCAGAGAACTCCATGCCCTGATCGTCAAGGGACGTCACTGACAGCAGGCTGAGTTCCAACGAAGGCACGAACAGAACGTCAGGCAGAAACAGCACGCCACCGGGGCTGACAAAACGGACAACACCAACGCTTTGGACGGGAAGGAGTTGGCCGGAACCAGTGCGCACAAAGCGAACAGAGCCGACAGGACCCAAGGAGACAAAAGCGGACCGAACAGAGGTCATGTGATGGGTGGCTCCGAAGTCGAGGACCCAGAAGACACCAGAGACACAGACATTGGGAAGGATGCCACAGGTGGCAACAATGCCGACGGAGGGCGGGGATGAGTCACAAGCAGGAAGACAACGAGGGAGAACGACAGACTGCCAGTGCTCGACCCAAGGAACAGACGAGGATGGCAACCCAAGAACGTGACCGGGGGGGTCCCCACGAAGGACGGTGTCAGTCTGACAGGCAAGACCTCTGGCCAATGAAGACACACTCTCACTTCCCTGATCACGAAGGTGAAGACGCTGGAGGAGAGACTGCTCCAGTTGACGCTCGCTGTCGACGGAGGCTGCAGGCGATGGAGCAGGCGCGCTCGAGGGAGAGGCGAACCACGAAGGAGGGACGTAGGCCGAGGAAGGTGGGCCCGCAAAAGCGGGCGCTCCATAGGACGGCTGCCAGCCCCAAGGGTAGAGGACAAGCGGATGGACGCCGGTGACACCTGCGGTGGAGTAGGCCTGAGTTGGGGAGGGACTAGCCGACGAAGTAGAGTTGGATCAGGAGCTTGAGCTGACGCTAGAAGAAGAAGAGGAGGGCCCGCTAGTGCGCGCCCAATGAGCACGCATAGCTCGTGCGAGGCGGACGTCGTCAGGGGGTGCAGGGCACTTGCGAGCGGAGTGCTCAAAGGAGCCACAGTTCCAGCACACCACCTCAGCAGGAACACGAGACGGCGCAGCAGATTTGCCCTTCCCTTTGCCTTGCCCACGACCGCGTCCACGTCCACGACTCTGGGAGGCAAGGGCCGTGGTCGTAGAGGTAGAAGAGGAAGAAGAAGATGATGGAGACGAGGCCGATGGAGCAGCGGAGGAAGAAGTGGTGGTGGCGATGGAGACGGCGGCCATCCCTGTGACTACAGTGCGATGAAGGCGCTTGTTTTGGAGGCTCGTCCACCACGCTACAAGCCTATCAGCGACAAAGTCCCAGAGGGCACCAACGCCTGGAGGGGAATCGGGTGGAACAGGCTGGGAGGCAAGACGCTGCAGCTCGTCTGCTTGGACATCACGGAGAAGGTCGGACAGCTCGGGGATTAACCCGTTGACCATGGTGTGCACAGCTGACAGCTGACCTGGTGCGGCCTTATCAAGTTCGCGAAGCAGCTTGAGCCCGCGTGCCCAATAGGCGTCGGCCGACTCGTCCGCTCGCATTAAGAGCGTGTTGAACTGAACGGTGAGAGCACTTTGTGCCGCCTGACCTGTGACTGTCGTGCGCCGACGAAGCATGGTGTACGCACCGACTGGGTCAGCCAGACGCTGAACAGCGGGGTTAGCATTGTAGGTGCCAACCTCGTCGACGAGTGTCTCAGGGGCAGCAGCAATNCCTGCGACTGCAGTGCGATGAAGGCGCTTGTTTTGGAGGCTCGTCCACCACGCTGCAAGCCTATCAGCGACAAAGTCCCAGAGGGCACCAACGCCTGGAGGGGAATCGGGTGGAACAGGCTGGGAGGCAAGACGCTGCAGCTCGTCTGCTTTGACATCACGGAGAAGGTCGGACAGCTCGGGGATTAACCCGTTGACCATGGTGTGCACAGCTGACGGCTGACCTGGTACGGCCTTATCAAGTTCGCGAAGCAGCTTGAGCCCGCGTGCCCAATAGGCGTCGGCCGACTCGTCAGCTCGCATTAAGAGCGTGTTGAACTGAACGGTGAGAGCACTTTGTGCCGCCTGACCTGTGACTGTCGTGCGCCGACGAAGCATGGTGTACGCACCGACTGGATCAGCCAGACGCTGAACAGCGGGGTTAGCATTGTAGGTGCCAACCTCGTCAACGAGTGTCTCAGGGACAGCAGCAATAAGGGCGCGTACAGCGCGAGCAGACTCGTCAGCGACAGGGGTGAAGGAAGGTGTGGCAGGGAAGTAATATTCCCAAAGACGTTCTCCCTGAGCCCATGCACTAAACCGGGTCTCCCAGGAAGAGAAAGCAAGTCCACTAGAAAAGACAGGAGGCTGGGAGAAGAAGTCATGTTGGCGGGAGACTGCGGCAGGAGAGACAGCAGGTGGGATGACAGCAGGGTTAGAGGCAGCAAAGTTAGCACCAGGTGGGGTGGAAGAGACACTGGCACCGGCGCCAGCAGAGGAGCCAGCGGGCAGGACAGAGGCAGCAGGCAGCCGCTTGAGCACAAGCGCAGCCACCTCATCTGCGAAGGCGGCGCGATTGTCATTCGCGGCTTTGAGACGCTCTTCAGCATCACGCTGAGCGTCGCAAGCGAGGGCCAGCTGGCGCTGAAGGTCTGCTATGACCGACTCGTCGTCACCAGGCATGGTGACGACTAATGGGCCCTGCTGAGAAAATTTCGGCAGAGTTTCCCCCGCCCCAGTGGGCGTGGGAGAACTGGGAATGCCTTAGGCACGATGAATATGTGCTGCAAGACAGCCCGACCCAAATCACACAGACAAGCCACCGCAAAGAAAAGAGACAGAGGACAGGAGAAGGGAGATGCAGACCAGGAGACCTCACGAGGCGTGTGAGGGGCTGCGCAAAAGAGCAAGAACAGGCGGGACAATAGAAGCAGCTGCAGCGGAGAGCACAGAGACACAAGATGCAACCGGCACAATCAGTGCCAGGCAGCCTGTGGTGAAGGCGGCGCCAACGGTAGGAAGGATCGTCGCTGCAACGACGGCCGCTGTGACGAGTGTGGTGATGTCAGAGGGTGCAGATGCGGATGCTGCAACAGCGACGGGAGTGGAGGTGCAAATGGCCGTAGCTGCAGCGGATACGGCAGAAGCTGTAGAAGCTGTTGCAGAGGCCACAGATGATGCAGTTGCCGCTAGCTGTGTCCCGATGTCAGTAGCTGCTACAGCCAACGGTCCAGCTACAACGGCCGCCTCAGTGTAGGACTCAGCAGCGCGGCCAGCTGACGTTGATGCAGGGGCACGTGCTGCTCTAGCTGCGGCGGCAAATGTGGCAGCAGCTGCAGCTGCCGCGTCTATCACGGCGGACGCGGTACGTGTGAAGGTGCGAGCGAGCTCTAGCGCGTCCTGACGCCAAGTTGAGTGCGGCGACGCAGCAGCGGTGTCGTGCGGCTGCTCAATCCCCCCAGAGGCACCAAGGGAGGGAGGGCTTATCGAGCGTTGTAGTGCCGAGCTCTCCCCTGAGTCGCCACTGAGATCCTCCCAGTGCGCCAGCGTGACGGCGACCACCACCAGACAGTGGTGAGGAGACTGCGACAGGGTTCCAGTGCCGATCCTCTACAATGTCGCTTGCTACTCCTATCACGTTGGTTATGCGGCTGCTGTGGTGCAGGTATTTCCTGCAGCTACTGCTGTTGCTGCCGTGCTGCTGCTGAGCTGCTGCTGATCTGCTGCCGAGCTGCTGCTGAGATGATGCTACTCTGCTGCTAAGATGTTACTACGAAGCTGCTGAGTTGCTGCAGAGCTGCTGAGTTGCTGCTGAGCTGCTGCTGAGCAGTTTGCTGAGCAGCTGCTGATCTGCTGCTGAGCTGCTGCTGAGCTGTTTGCTGAGATGCTGCTCAGTTGATGCTGCGCTGCTGTTAAGATGCTGCTACGAAGCTGTTGCTGAGCTGCTGCTGAGGTGCTGCTGCTGGGCTGTTGCTGCGGAGCTGCAGAGCTAGATCCACTGCTGCTGGGATGCTGCGAGGCTGCTGCTGCTGAGCTGCGGAAGCTGAGTCGTTGTTCACGTTGCAGCTGCTGCAAATGCTGCTAGGAGACGGCGACGGACCCCCCCACGCTGCCGAAAATTTTTCGGTAGCGTTTCCCCCGCCCCAGTGGGCGTGGGAAATATGGGAAGGCCCTGGGGGCACTTGTAGGAACCTGTTCCAACCCCACCCAACCCAGGAATAGAGGGGAGCCCATCCAGCAGGGGGAGGGGAAGACCAAAGAGCCCTGACGACAGAATGTCGTCACCCGCTGCTGCTGAGGCTACAGCAGTCAGCTGCTGCTGTGCTGGTAGATTGTGACGACGGGGTGGATGCGCGACGCCAAGAGAGACCGTCGCGGGTTTGGCCTAGAATACGTGGGCGGCAGATCGATCCGCTGCCCGTCTTCCACGCAGACCTGCTCTGATACTAGTAGGCTGCTGTACTAGACAAGTAAGCAGTAGCTGGGGTAATGCTGGGAAGATACCAAGCAAGCGACGGTGTTAATGTGGAAGTTTTGAGGTGAGTCATAGGAACAAGACACACACGACGGGTAACAAACAACGAGGTGGTAGCCGTCGGGTGGGAGGGAGCGAGCGAGCGAGCAGCGAGCTCGATCTCGCACGCTCTCTCCCAAGTTCACTGAACTGAACTAAACTACCCACTAAAAGTTGCAACCTGTCAACTAGGTCACTGGAGGGAAGACATGCCAAAGAACAGGCCAGAGTGTGAACCCGACGCAAATGTGTGTGCACAAATGCACGCCAGCCAGAGACCCGTGAGATTTGATGCCCGGCTGATGCCCGGCTGTGAGACTCGCTGTAAAGTCATGCCACCACGGCGTAGAAGCCAGCAGGGGTTGCCTCTCTCCAGTTAGTCACCTGCGTCAGTGAGGTGAGTGTGCAACGAGGCCAGAGGTCACCGTGTGATACTGACACAAACCCAACACTACCCCATGACCCACGGCCGACTTGCACAATGGCACAACAGGCACTACACCGACGTCACGAGAAGTGACACGACACTGGACATTGGACTGTGGACTGTTGTCGGAGGTGATGTTGTCAAGTTTCTCTCAAGTATAACATTACCCAAAATAGTTTGTGATTGTACTGAGATTTTGAGACATATCGCATTCTTAACCATATTACTTTCTTATTTCCTTGCGGTTTTAGTACCATCTATTTTTTTCCTTTATTTGGCTACTTTTGGATTTTCTTAACAGGGAATTTAGTGGGAAAAGTGTCCCCAGGAAGGAAAGACATGGTTGACTTATCTCAACATATACTTTTCGTGTAAACGCATATTTTCCGTGACATGTGGGCAAAATTAAAATTAAAAAGAAAAAAAAAATTGCACGATTGCGTGACAGTAAGGTACATTCACTTCCTTGTCGAGTACTACTACAGTGCATATTCTTACCGATAAACAATTCTTCCCTACTACGCTCCATTACTTCAACCTCCCTCTTTTGCGCTTGCTCCCTTCAAGAAGACCCTGCTGAGTACTTTTAAAACTCGCTGTCACTGCACCAAAAAGCACACACATTTGTGCTAAACAACTCTATCCTTGTCTAGGTTGTATACCCAGACTTCTCAAAACAAGAGAGCTAACATGGGCTTGATTCAGCTCCAGGTGCCAAACCTCTGCTGGTAGGAGAAAAGTTTGAGAAGACGCCCTGAAGCTGTCCTGAGAGAGACTTCCATCAGGTGGCTTACTTCTTGACAAAGCCAAGACCATTGGCTTCTGCGTATCTCTCCATGAAGCGCATAAACCTGTCCCACTCACTTTCACTGCGCATAATGTAGCGAGCTTCAATGGCAGCAGGCCGTCCGTTCATAAACTTGGCCGAGACGTCAACACACTGCATGCCAAACAGAAAAAAGCAAGAGGTTTGGTTTGTGGCAAAGGAAAGCAGATAAGACAAGGGTCAAGGAGATGCACAATCGAGCCAGACTCTCACAAAGGGAAGGTATGCAGAAACCTAGCCTGCGACTGAGGCCATTGGCTGGACAATATGTTCTTGCCAAGCTTGGCAAGAACCAGACGGTGATCATTCACTCCATACTGGAGTTGGGATGCATTCTGGACACCATGCACATTCCTCCACCTTGCACCACACTCTGTGGATTCCTCCAGCTGGAAAGGTAGGCAATGCACTCAAACTGACCATATTGCAAACCAAGTCTACGTTTACCCCCCCCCCCCCCCCCCCCCCCCCCCCTCACCACCAGCCTGAACCCACTTCGTAGTGTAACTAACCTGCATTCCAAGAGCCATGAGCGTGCTGACATACTGACCTGAATGACACCCTCGTTGTCAATCATGTACAGGCCAGTGATGTCACCCAATTCTGAAGACAGGTCGAACACTGAAGGCTGCTCGAACGTGAATGTGGCTGTTCCGCTTGATCCATCCCTGCAAAATCACAAATTATAGAGACGCGACATTTCTGGCTCTGGAAGTCAGCACTAAGACACAGACCTGTGCCTTCTCGACAGCTGCTGCCAAGGACAGAAGCCTGCAACATTGGTGCATAATCATGGTGCAGGCACACACTGACAGGATTTCAGAAGAACTCCAAAATTGTCCGGCAGGAGTTGATTGTCTCCCTTTGAGATGATTTCCGTAGATAGGCGTGATCATGACCGAAGAACAACACAAGTGGGCGAGGAGGGGAAATACCCCAGAAGTCATTGATTCCCTGCAACCCGTATGCCTCATGGCCACACGTCTGCACTTTGGTCTGTCCGGTTTCGCACACCTAAATTTGTAAACTGTGTTCTTCCCCAGAGAATACCTATGGATTGCATGTCATTCCCCTTCCAACCTAATGAGGATGGCTAATGTGTCTTCCTTGGTGGTCAGACCACGGAAAATCAAACCTCCCTTAATGGACAAGCGAAAAAAACCCAATCCCCTCAAGTTTTAGCACTGCATGATGACATTGGTTGAAGAGTTTCAGCAGTCGGCCATAGTCTGCTCCCCTCATTCCAACCTTCAAGACTTCCATGCAATGTCCACTTTGGTTGGAACTACCTTCGATGTTGGAAGTTAGCACACCAAGCAATCGCGATGGACACTGGCATCACAGGCACAGCAAGCACAGCAGATAGGCGGCGAGTAGTGGACTTTCACTCTTGGTGAAAAGTTCACCCGACTAAATACCCTAATATGACAGTAAGTGTTGTAAGAGACAGCAGGCACTGAATGTTGCGTCCAAAATGCGCAGAGGGTGGAATTCACCACCATCAAGGTGAGCAGACAGCCAGACCCCCCAGAAGAAGTAAAGGAGAAAGGAGAACCAACAGCACGCACCGGGCACGGGTAAGGCGCACTTCAGGCACCACCACTTCCTTGACTCCTCGAATGAATTCAATGCTCGCCCCACTCTCTGCTGTCACCGTGAGCACCGACCGCCTGCAGCAGGACGCAGTCAGGCACAGTGACAAGGACAGGCCACTGGTTCGCTGAGAGTTCTATCCTGGGGAGGAAACGACTGAGACCTGTAGACTCGGACATGAAGCCTACTTGCTGCAAGCTATTGATACATCAGGCTGGGTTTGCTCGAAGTTGTGGCCGAGAAAAAACCTGAGTAGCGGAAAGGCAAATAACTTCCATGCAGCCAAAGAATTCGCACCCCAGTCTCGTTGCAATCTGCCATGCATAGGATCTCCTACAAAGCGACCTCTGGCGACTAGGAGACTGAGAGCGAGAACTAGCTGACAGGAAGCTGGAACCATGTTGGCAACATCGTGAACACGGGTTTGAAACACAAATGTTGTTATTTCCGAACTGCAAATGGAACCTCTCCGCTTCGCAAGGGTGCGAAAAAGAGAAATTGACTTCTGTTCGTCATACCTCGTGCACGCAGTCGCTGCAAGGCCGCTAGGAACAGCGGCAGTCTTGACCGAGCAGCCACCCACGAACGACGTCTGCAGAGATCTTGTCTTTAGACTCCTGGCCGCTACAGTTTTTCGCGAGGCTGAAGACCAGGCACAACAGAAAAACCGCAGACATTGTTGAGACCCTGTCGTCAGGGGCATGAGGAGGACGAGCTCGCAGACAACCCCTTCCCAAATCGGTGAACTATTCGCGTCAAAGTGAAGTAACACGCCGTGTCTGTCCCAGAGTCAAGCAGTGAACAAGTCATGTAGCCGTACTGCGACGTGCTGTGCTTGCTGAAGGACGCATAATACCGCAGTGGGGAAACTGAGGGAGAGGAGAGAACTTCCGCTCATGTGCTGCAAGCATCGCAAAAGCAGACAGTGGTGGTACCTCCGTGGTGCCTGTTGTACAATGCTCACCGAATGCAGATGGCGACGAAGAGGATGCCGAGGCTTGGCATCGAGACTCAATTGAGCTCTCGACCTGCGAGAGCAAGGCGTGGGAGCAGCAGACGGTAGCCATGGCGAGAAAGTGCGAGGAGATCAGAGGAAATCGGCCGTGTCTCTGCAATGCAACTTCACACCTCCTGAGTCTGAAATGAGATGGCTGCGTGCAATGTTGGCTCACAACAACCTTTTTTCATTCGAGGGCATTTCTAACGTCGTTAGGACCAGCTGGGGAAACCAGCGTCGATTCAACCGCTCGCTATGGCGAGATCGACGGACAGCACCCAAGTCGAAGCGAGAAACAGAACAAAGCATTTTCCCGGCTGGTCCGATTTGTGGCAGGTCTGGCCAAAAGCGGGCCACGACGACCGGTGGACCAACGCAGCCGCTCGAGCCCGCGCGATCCACCAACTGCGCGCGCCTACTGTCACGCCGAAACTCTTTGCCTTGGTGGAGCAGGCGAAATTGCTCCTCCCTAATGCCTGCTGCTAGCTGACTACTGCCACAGCAATGCCCATGAGCGCTAGCAGCACAGCTGGCCAGGCCTGTCTGCTGGCGGCAAGTGTGGCTTTGCGCGTTTCGCCCTGCCACGAAAGCAGATCTGGAGGCCAAAAAGACCAAAAGATCTCGCTAGTGGGGAGCTGGCGTCGATCGAGCGGATGTGGCTCGCTGGCGCGTGCGCGACCTGTGAGGCTGCGAGCCAGTGACTACAATCCCACGCTGAGAGTCGATACCTGTCTCTATTGTGGTTTTTGTTTTACGACAGTGCGTACTCCCCAAGGCCTTGGGTGGCCTCTTTCAATAGCCCATTCTTCAAGGATTTGAAGCAAGCATACTACAAGGAATAATATGTATTCAGGTTTAAATAGTCAAATTTCATGATAAATAAATACTTAATTTCTCAAAAATTTCAAAATCTTGTAGATTCCCATGTCCCTTTACCCATTCTGTGGAAATATCTCTCTAGATAAAAAAATCATCTCTCTCAGTGGGAGTGATTTAATCTATTTCTAAATCAGTTCTGTTTAAAATAAAAGGTGTTATTTGTGACATTTCACATTCATATTCTCGTGGGGGAGGTTCCTCGCACTAGACTTACACCATAAAAATAATGTAACATTCGTGTAAGGGGAAGTGTAGCCATTAAATAAAGGAAAAATATTCACTTTTTTCGAAAGATACCCGTAAAAACCACCCTATAAATGAAGAAGTGCTACTTAGCTTTATGACCCTTGCACCCTCATCAACCCCACTGACATGTTCATCTGCTGCAAGCGATAAGAATACCCTAAGTCAATGCTCGTGTCATTGAAACGAACACCTCAAGTGGCCAGATATTACAATGTTCAATGGAAACTCCAGGCTTCTTGACAACATGAGTTCTACATCAAAGTAATCTTCGGTACTTCATGGAAGAGGTCTACCAGGAATTTTTCAGTTTTTGTCAAATTCACGTTTGGAAGAAAGGGAACAAAGCAATTGTCACGAGGCCACAGAATACACGCATCCACATTACGCATAGCCATCCTACAAGACAACTCGCCACAAGGAAGCAAATCGTCACAATGAGGCCATCCCACCACATAAGCAATGTTTGTTGCACGAGAAACAGTTCGAGAAACCATGTTTCACTAATGAAACGTGGCTTGTTGATGTCTAAAGTAAGATGTTAAATTGGCATAAACAACATTGGGTACAGTGGAATGTTAGAGGAACTACCAGCCAGCGACATCTTCTGGCTTTTGCACACGTGCCCCTTCCTCCCCTTGAAGTACAACACACACATACACAAGCGAAGCGTCATCTCAAGTACACAACGTGTTAGACCGGCGATAGCACATGGGCCATCCCACAGAAGCTTCCTTTGTGCCATTCCTTACATGACGAACGAGCATTGCACGTGTCATCTAGACAAAGAACTAGATCGATCATGGCTCCATGCAGCCCCAGCCACAGCACGGCCGGCGGACATTGTGCAAACGCTTTAGACAGGAAATGGTCAGTTGTTGACGATAGGGTTGTGGTGGGAGAACTGGGTTCAGTTCAATCCCACCTCAGTGGCCTTTTCGGTGGCACATGGAGCCCTCCCAACATGAGGCTCCTCCGCCAGTGACACCCGCCAGCCTCCCACTCCCTCGTGGGCATGAGGGAGGGGAGGAGGTTTGGAAAGAGCAGGGCAGCACAGGTGCGGAGCTATGACATGAAAGGTCGGTGGCATCAGCACAGTTTTCGGGGCAAAAACAAGGCCAACCGTGGATCACTCACAGCTCAGATCCTGCGGCCCATGGGAATTTCCAATCGCAGGCTCCATTGTGTCCGCCTTGTCTGGTTGGCGCTTACTTGTGGATGCAACAGGGGCTGGCAGGTGATGGCTGAAGAGCAGGCGGCCAACAGAAAACAAATAAATGGGGTGAAAACCGTCTATCATACTTTTATCCGCCCCCCATCAGTTCGGTGTTTGCTAGTGGAGGCAATGAGGGCCAGCAGGTGGAAATCGAACAGCTCGCAACGAATTGGCATCTCCACCTCGTAAAAAGGATTTTTTAGCACGTAGTCCGTGTAGAGGTCGTAGATGGACGCGAGCAGTGTCCTGACGCTAGTCAGACCCACCTCCGTTGCCACAAAGAACTTTGTGCCTGCCGGTTGACATGGAAAAGAGGGAACACGGAGGATGGGGATTTTCCCCTTGCCAGATGCAAATTCATGTCGAAGCACCTTACTGCCGCATCAAATTCTGGAGGGAAGCATAGGCACCAGTTTTAGAGTTGCGGGCTAAGG
>SZWC01018646.1:31679-52862 GCA_023375785.1 Penium margaritaceum
GAGGAGGACGAGGACAATGAGGAGGACGAGGAGGACGAGGAGGAGGGGGAGGGGAAAGAGGATGACGACGAGGACTATGCAGACGACAGCGACGACGTCGACGACGGCGGGGGCAGCGGCGGTGGCGACGGCGACGGCGACGGCGGCGGCGGCGGAGACAACAATTCCAACGACGACGACGACGACGACAATGACGACGACAATGGTGACAACAAACAGGACCACAACAGCGACCGAGACTGCACCAATCACGAACATGGCCACGACCATGACCACAACCACGGCCACGGCCATGGCCACGACGACAATGATGACAATGACGAGGACCACAACAACACCGACTTCGACGAGGACAAGGAGAACGACGAGGGCAATTGCAACGACAACAACAAGGACAGCGATAATGAAGATCCAATCGATCGTATCACTACTTTTCAAATTTTGCAAAAACAATGATGAAGGCGAAGACGATGGGAGGGACAGCGGCAGCAACAAGTTGTTTGCCCTGTTGCCATTGTTGTTGGCACCGATGACGATGGCAGCAATGGTAACAGGACAGTTTTGCATGGTTCACGGCAATAAGGCTGATAATGATGACGAGTGAGATGGCGACAAACGCAATGAGGATGAAAACAATGGCGCCGGCACTGGCTTCGCCAGCAGCGGCGGCAGCAGGAGTGATGACGACGACATAGGCGGCAGCAACAAGGACATGACAAATGACGACAAACAATGATCACGACGAAAACGGCAACCTCGTTGACTTAGGTGGCGTCGGCAGCAGCTACGAAGCTAATGACTGCGCGGCGGCTGCACCGATGACAACAACCATGGTAATGACGATGACTGCAACGACAACAACACGATGACGACGACGATGACGACGATGACGACGACGACGACGACGACGACGACGACGACGACGACGACGACGACGACGACGACGACGACGACGACGACGACGACGACGACGACGACGACGACGACAACGACGACGACGACGACGACAACGGCGACGGCGACGCCGATGCCGAAAACGACGATGACGATGACGAGGTTGAGGACGACAACGACGATGACGATGATGACGGCGAGAACGACGACGATGACGATGACGATGACGATGACGATGACGATGACGATGACGACAACGGCAGCGATGAAAACATCAGCGATGACAACCACGTCGTCGACGACGACAACAACGACGACGACGATGACATCCATCATGTCATTGATCACGAGCATGATGGCAGTTGTGAGAGAAAATGCCCACGACTAATACATCACGGGTACAGCTTGTGCCTCCGGTGCTACTGTGCCAATGACAGCGATGCATGAGGCCGGATGAGTGGGATCAACACGCGAGAGGATAAGCCAGGCAGGGGCGCTGTTCCTGTGGTTGGTGCTAGTAATGTTTGTGTGGGTAACGGCCAATGTGCTGCAGCAACAAAAGAAACTAGGGAAGAAGAAGAGGAGATGCAGGAAGTTTGGGGACGGAGGAAACATGGGCGATGTGTGCTGTGGGGCACACGGCATTAGGCATGCGAGCCCCACTTGTAAACGACGGAAGTTGGGACAACACGTCAAGACACACACGAGCCTTACTCGTTGGGCTGATGGCACTGACATGCTTGCTGACCGCTGGGTTGCGACGAGCAGCCGCAAATGAGTACGTGATCTTGTAGCCATTGAATGTTGAATTTAACAAAAAAAATCATGCTGATGCGCTTTCTCACCTTGTAGTAAATGAGCCCTCCAGACTTGTTGATGACGAACAGGTTGAATATGGAAGGGCCGGGGCCTGCCATGGGAACGATCTTCTCCTGTTTTATATTTTCTTCTATGCGGCAGGCCGAAACGGGTGCCTCCGCGTAGCGGAAATGAGGCAGTCACAAGCTGCCAAAGAGAGGGAGGGGTGGCAGAGTAGATGCTCTTGACTCCTGCTCCTACCTACCTTCTCTGACCCACTGAAATGTTCGAACCACAGGGCTGCGACGGCTGACATCGGGGTGTTGCCAGCCGTCCGGAAGTACGGAGGTGGAGGGGGTGGGGCGTTGTGTAATCATCTGCCAGTGCGGGAAACCTGAGCGTCAAACACAGGCCAGACGAGGGACGTCGCATTACCATGCCATGGAGTGACACGTCACACGAATGGCATGCACAGTGGTGCGGCGACGTCTAATACGCGTAAGATAACCTGAACCGAACTGATGTGCTTTACTTTTCAAGGCCCCTGGTCTTGAGGTAGTGACGCTGGCTGACAACCTCTGGACCAAAGCAAGCCAAGGGCAACGTCGTTAACTTTGAATGAGTGCCTGAAATATGTGTGTGATCACTTCTGTCCTTCAATATATGGCCCGTCGTGCACAGATCTCCGGGTTCTCTCACCATTCGGTCAAGGGCATTTTGTCATGCTACCTCAAACTTTTTACATCCCAGACGTACACGAGATCCTAAACTCAGCAAGTGAGCATTTTAGTCCTTGCACTTATGGCCCACCGCATGCCAAAATCAGGATTTTTACATCATTCGGCCGAAGGAATCTTGACCACCTGCCCAAACCTCCAATGTTCCAATCCCAAAGTATCTAATAGCCTTGACCACTTTCGGGAATGGTCCACAGAAGAATCGTGAACTGTAACAATTTTTTCGGGGCTTCCAATCAAGAGGGCTGGGATTTTATAAAGCTACACCTCAATTTTCTCAAAACCGCCCGACATATCGGCGGAATGACTAGAAGCGACCACTCACAACGTGACGTCGCACGCGTCGCTCGGCTCGAGAGCGAAAAACCCAACACATGTCTCATTGTAATTCTTGTCATTGTATACAAGCGCTCGACTTGTTGAATAGTTTTCATCGAACAACACTTACTACTAAATACAAAATTTCCATTTGTCCCAATTCCTCCAACGACAGAGTTATATGTCCATTGTTCCGGTCGATAGATCAGCCATGTCCATAGTCAAAAACGACCTGCACGCGGTGTCCAGAGTCGAAAACGGAAAAACCGCGCTATCCATAGTCGGAAACGACATGACAACAGTGTTGGTTTTTCAGCTCATTGTGCTCTGTTGTGTCCTCCCGGCTTGTGTACATCGGCGTGCAGATGACTGACGGCGAGACTCGACGCCGATGGAGTGTCGTCCGGTGGAGCCGACGCACGCTGAGGTCGTCTCGCAATTCGCTGGAGCCTCCTCTCTCCGACGACGTGTTCAGCTCCATCGGCAGGCCTCCTCGGCGGTCGCACTGACGGCAGTCACTGCCACCGCAGTCGCTGTCTGCATGCGTCCAGCGCGTACTGTCGTGCCTGCGTCGTCATGCACTGCCTAGGGTCCTAGCTGCATGTTGCATGGCCCTGTTTGGCAGCATAAACCATCGTGGGCACTACCTGGGTTCAGGCTGCCATAACTCCTTGCCACTATTTTTCTAGCAGATTCTGACCGCACGGCTGCGTTCGCAGCGTTGGTATTATGGTATGGTCCAGTTTTCAGGCAAAACGGACGACGCCCGGGTTTTGGGCTGTCGGCTGTCTGGCAGGCCTCACCGAGAAAACCTGCCAGCCTGAACTGAGCTATTTTCTGATTGGCTGATGAACTGAGTAACAAGCTCTACAGAGCTGGGGGGGGGGCTAGAACTTGGAGGGGTCCCCCATTGCTGTTCATTCTTCATTCTTAATCAGTCATTATCAGTTTTCAGGTGCTTTCTGACGCTAACTCTGGCGCGCGCGTTTCTGAGTAACAAAACCCAGAGCTTCCAGACTTAGACTCTAAAGCAGCAGACTGAGGGGGCAGCTGACTTAAGCAACGAGCGTGGAAGCCCGCACGCTGCATCAACAACGCTGCTGCCCCAACCTGCTGCATAGTTTCCATTTTGGTATCAGAGCCAGAGCGTAGCAGCAGCAGCAGAAGACTGGCGAAAAGGTGCCAGACAACGCCGGCGGACCCCCATCCGCGCCAGTGCAGGGGAAATGCTGCCGGATTTTTTTCGACAGCATTGACCCTCCTGGTGGCGGCGTCAGATTTTTTCCCACGGCCACTGGGCCAGGGGAAATGCTGCCGAAAATTTTTCGGCAGCACTGACCCCCACGCGTGACGCGAGGAGGTGAGCGGCAGGCGGCGTCTGACGTCTGTGGATGACGACGCACGCGGCAACGTCATCGAGGTGCAGTGACTGGCACCATCAGCAGCACCAGGCAGAAGCAGCAGCTCCCAGCAGCCCGCAGCAGCAGCAGCTCGCAACAGCAGCAGTAGCCCGCAGCAGCAGCAGCTCGCAGCAGCAGCAACAGCAGCGTGCAGCAGCAGCAGCACCGTGTAGCAGCAGCAGCAGCCCGCACCAGCAGCCGGCTGCAACACTCCGCAGCAGCAACAGGCAGCAGCCGCAGCACGCAGCAGCTGCAGCAGCGTGCAGCAGCAGCAGCGGGCTGCAGCAGCTGTTGCAACGAGCTGTAGCAGCCGCCAGCTGCAGCAGCAGCAGCAGCAGCGAGCAGTAGCTGCCAGCCGCGGCTGCTGCTGCCTGCTGCTCGCAGCGAGCGAGCAGCGAGCAGCAGCCCGCTGCTGCCAGCGAGCAGCAGCTCGCTGTTGCTGGGCGAGCAGCAGCCCGCTGCTCGCAGCAGACAGCGGGCTGCTGCCCGTTGTGACAAGGAAAACAAAAAAAAAATAAAAAATAAAATAAGAGACAAAAAAATTCCCCCACCCCCGCAGCTCGCTGTAGCAGCCTGCAGCCGCAGCGAGCAGCTGCTGAAGCACAGAGCAGCTGCTGCAGCTCTCAACACGAGCAGCAGCAGCTGCAGCACGCGCACGGCAGCAGCAGCAGAAAACAGCTGCAACAGCAGCAGTAGTAGTAGCAGCAGCAGTAGCAACAGCAGTAGCAGCTGCAGCAGCAGCAGCAGCAGCAGCAGCTACTGCAATAGCATCAGCACCAACAGCAACAGCGGCGGCCCCAACATTCGCCGCTAGTGACGTCAGCACCCCTCTGCTGACGTCACTGCTGACGTCACTGCTGACATCATCAACAAAAAAGGGAGGGTGAAAGGGGAAAGGGGGAAGGCCTGAGGAGTGGGTAGACTTCCCACTCCCCCAACCTCCTACTGAAGCAGCAACACAAAAGACAACAACACAAAAAAAAACACAGACACCAAGGAATGGCTGATAGTCCCGGCAAGGGGGGGTCCTCCTCTGATGGGGGTACCCCTACCCCTCCTTTCTTGCAGCGATTGCTACAGCAGCAGCAGCAGCAGCACCCGCCGCCGCTGCAGCAACAGCAGCCGCCGCCGCCGCAGGACCAGCAGCTGCCGCCGCCGCCGCAGCAGGACCAACCGCCGCCGCCACGGCAACAGCAACTGCCGCCGCCGCACCAGCAGCAGCAGCCGCCGCCATTGCAGCAGCAGCAGCCACCTCCTCTACAGCAGCAGCCGCCGCCGCTGCAGCAGCAGTCGCCACCCATACAACAGCAGCCACCGCCGTTGCAGCAGCAGCAGCCGCCGCCTTTACCGCAGCAGCCGCCACTGCCGCTGCAGCAGCAGCCGCCGCCCATACAGTAGCAGCCACCGCCGCTGCAGCAGCAGCAGCCGCCGCCTCTACAGGAGCAGCCGCCACCGCTGCAGCAGCAGCAGCCGCCACCCATACAGCTTCAGCCACCGCCTCTGCAGTAGCAGTAGCCGCCGCCCCTACAGCAGCAGCCCACTGGTAACGTTGGCGGCACCCCTGACCCACTGCTCTTCAGCAACAACTCGCCTCTTCAGCAACAACTCGCCGCCTTGACACAGCAGCTTGCGGCGCTACACCCAGTCGCCTCCGAAACCGCCACCAGCGCGCTGTCGTCTTTCATCCCTCCAGGGCACGCTAGCCCCGCGATGTCCGCCGCCACATACTACTTAGCACAACAGCAGACTCAGCGCCAACGGCAGACAGTGACCTCCGTCCTTGGCCCCACTCTGGGTGCCGGCCGTAGGCAGAAGGACTTTGAGACGCCGCCACCGCCGCTTCGGGCCGGCTAGCAGTTCCGGAGCTGGGAGCTCAGCTTCCGGATCTGGGCGCAGGGTGAGGGTCTGTGGACCTACTACACCCTCCCTTACGACTCCACCCAGGCCGACTAGCTATATGACGCTGGTCGCGCCGTCCGCGCCCTTGTACCAGTCGCCCCTCCAGCTTCCTGCCTTGCCCTGTAGCCCTTCCTCGGCGACTTCACCGCCGGCGCCATCCCAGACCCGGCAGCCGCCTGGCACGTCCTCACCAGACCCCATCCCCTGTCCAGCGACGCTGAGATCAGCCGTCTGCTCCGGGAGTTCAACTCCCTCCACATGGGGGAGGCCGAGACGGTCACTGCCTAGCTCTTGCTGCTGCTAGAGGTTGTTGCTGCTACTTGTTGCTACTTTCAGTCACTACACCTGGTTGACGTCGCCACGTGCGACGTCGCCACCAAGTGTTTGATGTGGCCTGCCGCTCACCTCCTTGCGTCACTCGTGGGGGTCACAGCTGCCGGAGAAAATCCGGTAGCATTTCCCATGGTCCAGTGGCCGTAGGAAAAAATCTGACGTCGCAACCAGGTGGGTCAATGCTGTCGAGAAACATCCGGCAGTATTTCCCTTACACTGGCGCGTATGGGGATCCATCGGCGTCGTCAAGAACCTGTACGCCAGTTGTCTGCTGCTGCTGTTGTATTTCGGCTCTAATACCAAGCTGGAAATAATTCTGAAGTACAAGTTGGGCAGTTGCATTATAGATATAGCGTGTGAGCTCTCACGCTCATTGCTTAGTCTGTTGTCCCCTCTCTGCCGCTCTAGAGTCCAAGTCTGAGTGCTCTGGATTTGTTACTCAGAGATGCACGCGCCAGTGTTAGCACCAGAAATCAGTTGAAAACTTGAAGTGACTTATCAAGAAGCAGGAATAAGCAACAATTGGAGACCCCTCCAAATTCTAGCTCCCCCCCAGCTTTGTAGAGCTTGTTACCTACTTTCTAATCCAATCACAAAATAGACCTATTGACCGGAGGGCGGAATAACCATATACCCCTCGTTTGGGACGATAAGCTTGTTCTCCCCATCACTCGGAACAATAAGTCCCATCCGCCCCTCCGTCGGAACAATAAGCCTGATCCGTCCCTATGTCGGAACAATAGGCCGGATCCACCCCTTCTACATGGACGCGCGTTTGCAGGCGTAAACAATTAACAATATGCCCCTCTCGTTTGTCAAAAGATAGCATGTCAACGTCGCATGGATGCAGCGTCGACATGTTGATGTCACATTCTTTGACCCAATCATCACAAACTCATTAATAGAAGGGTTTGTGATTTTTCGTAAGTGGTGTGTAAGACGTTGGCATGGGGGGTCCGAGACTCCCCATGAGTTAAAGGGGAACTTGCTGGACCCCGCTGCCACGGGTCGCACCAGGTGCCCGCGTAAAAATAAACCCTAAAACCCCCGATGTCATTAGGGGGTGGGTTTTTGTATAGTTTGTACCTCAAATGTGGGTATAATGTTGAGAAAAATGTAAAACAAAAAACCAAACATGGATTTTTGACTCCCCATTCATGGAGGGGGGATTCCTAGGAACGCCCGTCCGCCGGAGTCCCCGGCGAAGTTCCCCCCCCCACTCCCCCACCACACTCACCCTCACCTCCCGGCAGCCCACCGGCCGCCCGGACCATCGCGGCCCTCAATTGCGAGGGCCTCGATTGGCGGGCAGGTGGGTGGGCAGGTGGGCTGCGAGAGGCGAAGGGGGTACGGGGTGGGGAGGAGGGGTTGACGAAGTGCCGACCGACGGACGTCAGCCGGAAATCTCCCTCTCCCCCCCCCCCAACCCTGGAAACTATCGCGGTCCTCCATCGCGCCGGAACGATGGTGGGCCGCATTCTACCAGGCATGCCCTCTTTTGCCATGCTTAACCAGCGACATGCGTCGCTGTTTGAGCATGGTTAAAACGGGGGGGCAGATAGGGCATATTTTTGTCGAATAGGGGCGAATGAGGCTTATTGTTTCGACGGAGGGGTATATGGGGCATTTTGTTCCGACGGAGGGGCAAATGAGGCTTATTGTTCCGACTGAGGGGTATATGAGGGTCATTGGTAACAAAACAGGGGGGATCGGCATTTTTGCCATTTTCTGGCAGGCAGTGTTTTCTCCGTGAGCCCTGCAAGACGGTCGACAGCCCAAACCCGGGCGTCATCCGTTTTGCTTGGAAATGGGACCATACCATAATATGCACGTTGCGAATGCAGTCGTGTGATCAGAATCGGCTAGAAAAATAGCAATGAGGAGTTATGGCTACCTTAACCCAGGCAGCGTCTATGCTCATCCCCGATACCAACAATGCTAGAAAATCATGAAACTCGGACCCTACGCATGATACAACGTTGCGAATGCAAAAGTGCATTCAAACACGACGCTGACGTGTACAAGCAACATATCCAGCAATAGTGCCTGTCGGCGGCACAACTGCCGAGGAGGTCAGCCGATGGAGTTGAGCACGATGGAGGGAGGAGGCTCCAGCAGAATGCGTGTAGGCCTCAACGTGCGTCAACTCCACCGGATGACACTCCATCAGCGTTGCATCTCCCCGTCAGTCATTTGCACGCCTATCTACACAAGCTGGGAGGACACAACAGAGTACAAGTGAGAGATGTGAGACAAAAGACAACACCCAATGTATCTTCCACACAGACCATCATGCACCAAAAGACTTGAAGACTCAACCAAAAATCTAAATCATTGATGCACTCGATGGATGGAGTTATCTAAGTTTAACTTTCACTATGACATCGTGTACTAACCTAGAAAAACATATTGCGGGAATGCTCTGAGTTGTTGAACATACTTGATGGCCGAGATCAACACGGTACTGGTAAAATGAGACCCGTACCTGTTAAGGCTATTTGTGAAGGATTACAAAGAGTTTGGCAGGTACAAAAAAAAACAGCTTTTGTTTTTTTACCACTATAGGCGGCGATGATTCTCACGCCAGGTCTTCGTAGCACTGAACGAGTAGTTGGGACGGATCCTATCGCAGGAGTGCCATGACACTGGTCTAGGTGGACACTTTGGCGAGGACAAGACGCTCAAGAAGTTGGCAAAATATTACTCGAAGGATAAGATGCACACCAAATTGTGCAACAACTATCATTGGCAAAAATGTTGTCGTACGAGGCCACTAGCGTTACTCCAATCTCTTCCTATTCCGATAGAGACGTGGTTCCACATCAACGTGTGATTCGTTATGGTATTTCTTGCCAGTCCTGAGGGCTATGACACGATGTTTGTGGCTGTGGACAGATTTTAAAAAATTTCGCACTTCATTATGATGACCACCGTTATGGCAGATGGAACAGTACGTCTATTCCTAAATCAGGTCGTAAAGCTACACGACATGCCACAAACCATAGTCAACGACAGGGACGGCTACTCCATTAGCCATTTTCCACACACCGATGACACGTTATGGCAATCGGATCTAGCTGTCAATGACATTCCATCCTCAATCCAATGGGTTGACCGAGCGGACCAATCAGACTCTCCAACAACTCCTTCTCACTTTATTGGAACCGCACGGCACTGATCGGATGCCAAAATGTTTGACAGCGGAACTCGCATACAACCCCGCAACTTTCAATCCAATGGGTAAAATCTCGTTCGAATTGATGTACGACAAACTTCTTGCCACAATCAAATGACTTCAAAGTCAAAGCAACATTCTCGTGGTCAACATCCACCATTGACATTTCTCCAACATTTAAGGAGGAAACACGACAGATCCTCGCAAAGAAATAAACACATATGAAGCGAGCAGTGGACCTGTAGACATCGCAATGATGACGTTTTCATCGCATAGCGAACATCAAACTTCGAGGACAGGACTTGGCCAAGCTCAATCCCCTCTCGTTGGGACTGTTTGAGATTGATCAAATGTAAAACCATGTCATCGCTGGACTCCCCCTGCCTGACTGCATGGCGATCCACCCTGTCTTCCACATCAGTTAGCTTAAGAATTACGGGGATCTCTGTGAAAAACATTTTGGCGAAGACGTAACACCTCTGACTCCTATTGAAGTGGACGGGACTGTGGAGTACGTGATTGAAGACATCCTTGGACATCAAGACCTTGGAAGGACAACCGAGACGGTCAAGTAGCATGGCTGCGACGAAGTGCAAAACAGTTCGGAGCCCTAGAATAACCTGCGAGACGTCGATCATATGATCGATGGATATTACCATTGTCACCGGTCTACATCTGCTTATGCTATGGGACGTCGCGACTAAAACAGGGGAAGAGTTAAGTCCATGACATACACGAGACCTTTAAACTCCGCGAGTGGCATTTCTATCTTTTCATTTGTGTCCCACTATGTGTCGACCTCAATATTTTTATGCTAATTGGTCGAGGGCATTTTGGCCACCTGCCTCGTTCCGTTCCCGAAGGTTCTTACAATTTCAATCACTTTCTAAAGGGTACAATTAATTAGGATAGTCTTCTAATGTACCCATCGTTTTGGTCGATAGATCAATGGTGTCCATAGTAAAAAACGATATGTCAGCTGTGTCCACGGTTGAAAACTAAATTATAGTGATGCCCACAGTCAAAAACGAAATGATAGCTGCGTCCTCGGTTGGTGTCCGTCATGGGCACGGCTGGCATAATTTTTACGTATTTAACAGATTTGAGATGGATTTAAACATCGGTGATGAGACGGATTGCTGGTGCATCGTTGGCCTACGTACGCGTAATATGGAATGCAATTCATGTGGTTTGATTGGGTTCTGACGCCATTTTTAGGGGGTAATACATTTGATATTACAAGGAATTCGGCTTGTAGCTACACGTTGCACACCATATGCCTGAATGTGTTACCCAACTGATATGATCAAAGAATCGTGGAAGTTTACCAGCACGAATATAGGTTTGCCTAGAACACATCCCTGTCTTTGCGCGGATATTTTTAGGGTACATGTAGGGATTACCCACAAAATTCGATTGTGTGTATGCCCTACCCGGCGTTTGAAAGAATAAAACTACTCTACCCGGTATTCGGAAGAATAAGACTTCCCTATCCAGTAACTTGAGAATATTAACATTTTACCCACGAACAGCGAGAAATCGCATCATGCCGACGCTGCATGCGATACAGCACCGACATGCTGACGTCATCAACATCTCTGAACATTCACAAACCCCTCGTTCAAGGGGTTTTTTAATGTTCGTGGTGGGAGTTTGTGTATGGTTCGCATGGGGAGTCCGAGACTCCCTATGCGTTGAAAGGGAACCTGCTGGGCCCCGCTACCGCGGGGCCCAGCAAGTGCCCGTAGGGTTTTATGTTTTGCGCGGGCTCCGCCCGCGCAAAACATACAAAACCCTAAATCAAACCATGGGGTTGCGTGTCGGAAAAAAACAAACAGGTCATCGCTCGATCGCGATTCTCGCGTGAGAGCGAGAATCGCGAGGGGGGTGGACATGCCCCACCTCGCTTCGCCCGATCAGCGGCGCATGCCGCTGATCGAGCATGGTGAAGCGAACGGACATGGGAGTCTTATTTTTTAAGTCGTTGGACAGGGCATCAATATTTTTTGTTCGCTGGGTAGGGCGTTCCTCACCCCCTCGCAAACTGGGTAGAAGGGTTATTTGGCCCATATTTTTATGATTTGACAGCCTGTCTTGTTGCAAATAGTTCTTGTTTCCCGAGTCGCAATGTACCTCCTATGATGTACGGCTACCATGCGAGTCCCTTGGCTGCTCTCATAGCTACGGCTGAAAATATGTTTCCGTAGTAAGGCATGCACGTCATGGGGGGTTCTGGCCGTGCTGGCCATTGTGGTGTAGCTCACCATCGGTGATCCCGTCCCCCTTCACGAGACGTTGGTTGAACGCGCATGGGATACGAAATGGGGGTATCCAAGTTACTTGGTGCCATGTTCTCCACATGAGGTATCCATGTTTTCTCCTAATGGCGGGGGACACGCAGTAGAACGTTTGTAGAGCTGTCACATCATCTTGGTTTGTTACCGACGACAGTGACGACGATGTGACAGATGAACCTTGCTTGACGCTCCAGACTCCTCCTCACACAGACGACGGTACTCCACGCATTACAATCAACAATGTTCCACGCTCTGCAGGTGAGACTCCTCTCAGGATGTCGCATGTACGCGGTCGAGTGCGGTCGAGTAAGGGCCCGCCCGTTGGGTCCGATGATGAGGGCAAGGCAGCCGACGGAAGGCAAAGGCTGCCCCCCCCCCAATATCGCCAAGCCGATCTCGGTATCTATAGCCCCAAAGAATGAAGGTTGTGGTTGACTTCCCCAGTAGCGTGCCTTTGAGACCATGGCCGCGTGTAAAGCTATTGTGGAAGAGTACGCGGTTGACAACCGCATGACCCTGAGGTGGCTGGAGAGCGACCGCACGCGCTTTGTGGTACGCTGAAAGAAGTACGTCACCAAGAAATGCCCGTCGATAGTTCGTGTAGTGTTCAGCAAGAAGTCTGGTTTCTTCAGGATTACCTCATTCACGCACGGCCACCTCTATAACCCTGGAGTTAGTCAAAGAAACCCAGTACACTCCACGCGGTGAGTTGCACGGCACATCCAAACACCCTCATAAAGGATCCATCAACAACACCAAAGGCGTCGTAGGCAGTCATCACAAAGGTGGAGGAGGAAGTCCTGTACACCACCGTGTACCGTGCCAAGAAGGCCTCCATGGAGAAGATTTATGACAAGGAGGAGGACTTGTGGAGCATGTTCCCTGGCTACGTGGATGTGGTACGTTTCTTTATTTTTCTTTCTTCATGTTGAAGGTCTTTCACCGCGACTCTATTCTGTTTCCACTCCCCTACTAAATGTCAAACATCCTCTTTCATGCAGCTCATGAAGGTGGACCCGCTGGCCATCTCAAAGGTTGAGAATGACCGGAAACTTGGCGATTTTGACCGGGTGCTTATCGCACCGGATGCTTGTTGTAAAGGTTTCAAGCACACTCAACGTGTGCTCGTGATGGACGGGACCCACCTGAAGAATGGGCACAAGCAATTACTACTCATCATGTAGTTTTTTGGTGCGAACAACAATGCCATGCCTACGGCGTACGCTTCGTTGTCTGGAGAGGACGAGCGAAACTGGAGGTGGTTCTGTGAGCTCGTGTTAGCAACGTACCCAACTGTGGCACAGGCTGGAGCCACGGGTATTTCCGACCGTGAAAAGGGCTTGGCGAAGACGGAGTAGGCCAAACTGCCTTGTGCAATGCACAACTATCATACCTGGCAGCTCATTAGGGACGTGTAGTCTCGGTGCCACGGCAGGTCGGGCACACAGTTCTGGAACCTGGCCTATGTGACAACACGGGATGACTAGGATTGGATCCTATCCAAGATGCGCCGGTCGGATCCAAAGGTCGTGGAATACCTGCTAGATGGAAATGAGCAGCCAGGCATCCCCAAAGAAAAATGGAGCAGGCTTTACTGTCCTATACCTCATGGTTGACACACCAGTAGCAACGTCATGGAGTCAATCAACGGTAAGCTCGTGGAACTCCAAAAAAAGTACCTGTACTTCTTCCTTATGAGCCTCCATGTCTTCGTGCAGAAGCTCTTGCACATTCGTCGTAAGATGGCACATGACGCATAGGGTAACGTTGCACCGGCACTCTACCTGAAAGTAAAAAACAACGGTGACTGCAGCTGGGAGTACAACTTGGACCTGGATGGGGGCGACATGGGACCTTGGACAAGTGGCACAGTAGTAGGCCCAAACGGAACTCCACGTGACGTGAACATTAGCACCAAGGTGTGCTGGTGCAGAAGGTGGCATGAGTCTGGGATGCCATGCCCATATATCTGTAGCTCCTACTAGAGAACGCCCTCAACCCCGTTGCGTACATGGATTTTGGCTACCTCAACCTCAGCTACAAACGCACCTACAACGTCCCATTCCCCCTACCGAAGGTGAAGCTTGTGAAGTCGGCTCAACTAAAGTGGCTCCAGCTAGGCCCACGTCGCAGTCGCGGAAATCCAGCCACAGTGAGAAAAGGTGAAGAGGCGACGCATCTACGCCCACTATGGGAAGCAAAGCCGTGTGAGCTGTGCATGTTTGAACATGGAGGCCCCAAGTCCTGAGCAGATGGCACCAGTACATGTAAAACAACTTGAGGCCGAGGATCTCATGAGGACGTCTTGCATGTCGAACGAGGACGCCATGGGTTACTCCGAGGATGAGGAGGAGGATGCGCCCCTTGCTGAGGAGGAGGCAGAGCCAGACGAGGAGGAGGAGGAGGGGGAGAGGAGAAGGACAAGGGGAAGGAGGATGAGGAGGAGGGGGAGGAGGGGAGGAGGAGGAGTAAAACGATAAAGGGGTCGACCACCATGATGAGGTAGTCGACCCCATCTCCTTCTCTAGTGAGTATGAAGGGGTTGACCACAATGATGCAGAGGAGGATGAGGAGGCATAGACGGCTTTCCATGAGGAGGTTGACAACGTGAACCGCTCTTTGAGGATGTGGGGAGTCTCCCTCAGTTTTTCATTCTCCACAGTCGTCTTTCACATTCCAGCAACTATGTCTTGTTGCTATTGCATATTTGTAACCCATGGTCCTAACTCGTGTTTCCCCCTCGTGTTTTTTTCCATGTGTACGCTTTGCAGAGCTCTCTGAGTAACAACTCCCACGGAGGAGGTGCATGTCAGATTACAAGTGGCTTCGAGTTGCACTCCTCCATTTGACTAGTTTCTAGTGTGTGTAGTTAGGTTGGTAGTGTTGTAAAACTATGTTTCTGTTATAGTTGAATTTCTCAAACGTTCTCATATCATCAATGATTTCTAGTTTCCATGAGTGTTGAAACTCATCAACAACCAACATATAAAAAGGTCCACAAAAGGTGTACTAACAAGCTCATTTCATTCCCTTTCAAATGACTATTTCTTTAGTCTAAGCACTTGGACAAGGAAGTTGAAACATGACTTCGTGTGACCCACTTGACTTGTCTATGGTCTTCATCTCGAGAGTGGGTGCAACATTGGTGTGTCAGACACTCTATTCGTACTTGTGGCAGCTAAAGAATACAATATATGTTGGGATGTGCCAGTGAACCATAACATACCAAGATGAATGTCCAATGGATAGCTCTACAAGTGAAGCACAATCATATGACGTGCACGAGGAAGACATTTTCTACTATGAGGATGAGGACATCTTCTATGATGAGGATGAGGACATTCTGAACGATGAGGATGAGGACATTCTCTGCGATGCATTTCCCTATCATGGATGACAAGGATGTGGATGTGAGGTGTGCGAGTGGCTCTGGCTCTGGAATGTCCTGGATCCAAAGTGGTTAGATGGAAAGTGGTTTGTCTAGTATTGCTTCATCCTGGCAGTCTGGAGAGATGTAATACATTGTTGACATGGCATTTATGTCCATTGAAATGATGACGTCCCTTATTCATCCAATGAATAGCAACTGTATCCATTTCTCATACCATATTAATGCACCCATGCCAAAAAAAATGCAATTGTGAGCATGTATTCAATACGCGTGTAGAATGTGATGGAGGCTATGTGGAGAAGAACACTTCGAACGATGTCCAACAGCGTAGCTTTACAGATTAAAACAACCATGCCTAGATGTCTCAGGGAATTCATGCAGGAATACCCATAATGATGCTATGTGGAAAATACACAAAGTACCCACAAAACCGTATTAAAATACAACCGTTGTGCCCTTTTACAGTATTTGTAATCCCCAAAGGGTTTGCAAGTTAACGTAACGGTTTGCGACAACGTCCATTGATGGTGTGCAAGGCCTCGGCAAATTCCACCATGGACAATATGTCATTGCCGCTGGTCTCGTCCAATTGGCCACCCTTCATTGGCGATTACATTGTCCTCTTCCGTGATCGCCGCAAACGTCGGCTCCAGCAAAGAACGGTAAACAAAAAAACAAACCACACGCTGTCAAAACAGCCTGTCAACATGCAATATTTGTTTAGGACATGAAGTTCGTTCACGACTGAATACTTTGAGCGAATAGTGGATACGATTGTCATGTTATTCATTTTTCGCTCGCACAATGGAAAACATGGGCACCGCTGTCATTCGTTTTCGACTATGGACATCGCTCACATATCATTTTCGACTATGGACACCGTTGTCTTTCTGTTTTCGACTATGAACACCGCTGATCTATCGACCCAAACGATGGGCACCGTTTTATTTGTGCCCAAATAATTAACTTTCTCCTGCTTTGTGGTCTTCACGAGAAATGCTTCGGGTTTGAGGTTTAAATGAGCAATGCCCCCAGCTTCAAACTTTGATGATAGGATAACACAAGTCTATAGATTATGGGAAGAAAGCCCTAGTCTGGAAGTTAATGTGAAATCTGACTCCGGTTCATAGTCTTCCACATCAAACTAGGGGCATGAATGAAAATGTTTTACCAGTTTTAATGAAATCAACGACACTTTGATGGTCTCTCAACTTCGATGTCATCGACGAATATACTGTCGCCAGCCACCGGGTTTTCCTAATCCCCATTAGGTACAATAGTGTTTCGTTATCATGTCCAAGGGTGAGTACGTTGCCGCACATATAGGTGTGACATTCAATGTGAAAAAAAATCGCATTACCAAGCTGGTAAGAGACAAGGTTCCATTCCATGTCCTTTCTTTATAAGTGCTCGTCCTGAGGTGAATAATGGGGCATATGCCACATAGGTTTCAAGATTTCCCAAGTTTCGCTGAAGTGATGGCTTTGTGTCATGAACCTAGAAAGTCCCAACATCTTGTAAATAAGATATCTGATGTTGTTGGTATGTGTGGCTTCCACCTGTCACGAGCCACAGCCGTGGCAGCTACGGGTGTACCCGGAGCTGATGGTGAGCGGTGGCCGCATTGGAGATCGTGACGACCCGACAGGACTCCGGATCGTCCAGGGACTTATCCAGGAGCTATGACATGACAGATCCCTGATGCGGGCCCAGCTGGCGCCGGAGCACTGACGGTTGGTGGATCCAGCCACCAGCAGCTGCCAGACGATTGCCACGACGTCCCGGGTGCTTGCTGGGGTGCTCTGCAGTTTTTCTGCAAGTGCTAGAGTTTTCTCGGTAGACTGGCTCTCGAGCCCGATTTGCATGTTTTGCATTGTCCGTCCACCGATCGATGCCAGACTTGTGCGTGTGACTAGTCGTAGCGTCCGGCTCGAGATTCTGCATCTCTAGGTTCAGACGGTGTTGCGTTTGGATGCCTGTGCGCAGAGTTGCAGCCAAAACAGTGGTTTTGAGCCGGTTTTAGGACAAACTGACACTGCCGCGTGCGTCACCCGCCGTGTGCCGCGGCAGGTATTTATACTGTGTGCTTGTCAGTTTTCATCTCTCTCTGCAATTATATTCAGTTTGAGTTTCCTGACACTCTGTTCGTGTCCCAACCCAGACCCTTGCAGTTTTGTCCCTAACTTGTGACTGTTGTCACACGCTGACCTGGCGCTGACGCCTAGTGTCACGGCAAGTGCTTAGGAAGGTTCTAGGAAACTTCTCATGGTATCAGAGCAAACGAGCCACAGCTCGTTGTGCTGTGCAGCAGAGACGCAGCAGCAGAAGCAGCAATGAGTGGCAGAAGCGGCAGCCACCCATAGCAGCAGCAGCAGATCCTGGAGGGACCCACCGCGACTACGTTGCACCGGAGCGGTGGAGGTAGCAGAGACAACAGTGGCAGCTGCAAGCAACGGCGGCCGTAGCAGCAACGAGCGGCGGGAAGCACCTGCGGCGGTAGCGGCTACGAGAAGCACCCACTGCAGCAGCAGCAGCACCGGGTGGCAGCAGCAGCCGTGTCTGGCTACCGGTGTGTACACAAAAAAAAAAACGGAGGAGAAGCAGCTCGCAGCAGAAGCAGCAGCAGCAGCAGCGGCGATCAGCTGTAGCGGCAGCTGCAGCAGGCGGCAGTGAGCAACAGCAGCGGCAGCAGCGGCAAGCAGCTGCAGCAGCATCAGCGGCGTGCAGCAAGCGCAACGGCAGCAGCAGCAGCAGCGGCAGCGCCGGCGGGCAGCAGCCGCAGCAGCGGCGGCGGCAGCACGCACCTGCAGCAGCACCAGCGGCGGCGGGCAGCAGCCATAGCAGCAGCGGCGGCGGCGAGCAGCTGCAGTAGCTGCTGTAGTAGCATTCGCAGCAGCAGCAGCAGCAGCAGGCAGCAGCCGCAGCAGCAGCCGCAGCAACAGCAGCAGCAAGCAGCAGTTGCTGCAGCAACCGCAGCAGTAGTTGCTACAGCAACTGCTGCCGTCGGGCCTGAGGGGGCCCGACGCGAGGGACCCGTCCGGGGGGGGGTCCCCTCGGTCGGGCCTGTCGTGCCGACGGGGGCACGACAGAGCGCCGGCCGAGCGCCTGCGCACGAGCCGGCGCGTGCCGGCCAAACGCCGGCCTCCCGCCGGCCGAGAGGGGCAGGGGAGGCCGACGGGCGGCCTCCGACCGGCTGCACGCGAGAGGGGGAGCGAGCCTCCCCCTCCTCTGAGCTCGCCGCGAGGGTCGAGCCAGACCGAGAAAAAGAAAAAAAAAAGCAGGGGGGGTCCTTGATTCGGGCACCCCAGAACAACCCCAAAAGGGGCACCCGAGGAGGTGGCCCCAACAACAAAAAAAATGGGGGAGGACAGGGGGGGTCCTCGATTGGGGTATTTGAGAAATACCCCGAGAAGGGATACCCCACCTAGAGCGTTCGGTGAACAAAAAAAAAAAGGTTCCCCCTACTGTATTTCCTTTCAAAAGGTGGGTTCTTGTTTTTGCTTTTGTTTATTTCTTTTACCTCCTAGTGTGGCTTGAGGCCACCACCGTCGGCTGACGACGGAAACCGTTGTAGCTGCAGCCGCCGCGAGAGTCGCAGCAGTAGCAGCACCAGCGAAGGTGGCTTGAGGCCACAGCCGTCGGCTGACGACGGCACTCGGTGCAGCATCGGCGGCACCGAACGCGACTTGAGGTCGCGACTTGAGGTCGTGATTGACGACATCGCAGCCAGTCTGAGAAACGTTGCTCCATTCGCATCCCTCTACGTGGTTCTTTGCGCCACCGGGATCGAGTGTACAGGACCATCACACACGCTAAGCTCTCAACATGAGCTACGCAGTGTTCCCATGGACATCGCCTGCGCCATGGTCTGCGCCTGAGCCTCAGCCGTGGCAGCCGCCACAGGCACAGTGGTCGATGCAGCCGTGGCACGTGCCCCAGTTGCATTCAGGGTTTTCGTGTTACTACTGTCGAGATAGACAGCATGGTTGGCGCAAGTGCCGACAACGCCCTCCTAGGTGGTATCCCCCTTGGGTACGACCCTCTCCACCTCCTTCGGTGGATACGTCACCGGGCGATGCCACAACGCTTTTGCGAGGAGATGTGGCCGCCCTACACATGGAGGTCGGGGACCTCAAGCGCATGGTCCAGCAGCTCCTTGACCACGTGACTTCCGAGCGAGCTACCACCCCGCCGCTCATGTCACCTCCCACTTCATCACCATCCTCCTCCCCATCCTGCATCCTTTCCTCTGACGATGCTAGTATGCCAGATCTCTCATCTACATCCGTCGCCCTCCGCTCCGTTTTGGAGGCAGCCGGCATCATACCGACGGACGGACCCTCAGCCCCTGGCCGTACCGCTCGTGCTCGCACTCGTCGTGCGCGGCGACGAGCTGCTCGTCTTGCACGTCGTGCACAGGCAGCACCACCAGATGCGACTGTGGGAGGAGTCACACGTGACGAGACCCCCTCGTCCCCTGTCCTCGGCTTGGTCTGCCGAGTCCCCACAGCTCCTGCCGAGGTGTCAGTTGTGGGGGGGATGGTTTGTCCGCTGACGACCGCGATGGAGCTCAGCATTGGTGAGGCGACTGCTGTGGAGCACAGGATGGTTGAGGCGGATGACGCTACACAGCAGGCTCAGTTAGCAGAGTGTTCGGCGGGGGGCGACGTCTGTCGTGACGGAGACTCTTCGTCAGAGGAGGATTGGTCCGATACTGAGTCAGATTCAGGGATGGAGATGGTGATCGTTGATGCCTTGGCGGATGACGTGACGACGGCCGATGCCGGAGCTGCGCCCGACGATGTGCACGCTCCCGCATTAGCTGGTGCGGAGACAGCTGCTTTGGTGCCAGGAGCAGCAGCAGGAGGAGCAGGTGATACAGATCCTGATGCTCGGCCCACAGCAGACGCCCAGGTGGTTCTGGCAGATAGTGTTGGGCAGCAGGAGGAGGTGATGGACTGCCAGGACGAGGCAGACTTCCTCTATGAGGACCAGTCGTCCGTTGTGGAGTGGTCAGACGCAGGGTCGGAGGCAGACGTAGAGGCCCAGTGCGCTGCCGTTCTTGCAGTAGCCGCGGCTAGAGCACGCGATAGCCTCTCGGTGAGAGCAGACGTCCACGTGTGTGACATGGAGGATGCAGAGCGAGCTGCAGACATCCGACACCCCGCTACCTTGACCGGTGTCGTTGACACCACGGCGGTTCCAGCCGATGACATAGCTACGCTCGTCCGAGCTACAGTTCCTGTACCCGAGTGCCTACGCTCCATGGTCGACGAGCATGAGGCAGTGGTGGCTCGAGCGGAGGCGCACGTGCAGAGTCTCATGGCCGAGCTCCGGGAGGCCAGCAGCCGTTGGTACACTACAGATGCTTGTGCATGACAGGTTGCTGAGATGTGCATGGAGGATGTGCACACCCGTCTCGAGGCTGCGGAGTGGTCCCTACAGGATGCACGTTGGCGACGGGCGGACGCACAGCAGCAGGTGGACGATTGGTTGTGCACCACGGGCTCGGCGTTTCTGCAGGGTGTATGGGCTCCCGATGACAACGACGACGCTGCAGCGGCAGATACACCGACGGATGACGACGTCTGGCCACCTGACACCCGAGTGTCGAGTGTGTCAGCAGCAGCCAGTGACTCCGCAGCACCACCCCCTTCTGGTGCAGCTGCTACGGATGCGGACGCGCTCAGTGGTGACGACCCCCTGCCAGCAGCTGGTGATCACGCAGCAGCTGAGTCGCCTATTGGCGTGGAGAGCTTCCTACGCGACGAGGAGACGAGGATGCAGGAGGCAGTGACTCGCGTCGACGCGCACATGATGGAGGTCCACCATCAGATTCATTCCGCGACTGACCGCCTGCACGCCGTAGATGCAGCCAGCCGGTCGGCTGCCGCTTCAGAGCTTGTCGAGCTCCACACGCGCCTCGACGCTGCGGAGGCCG